>MU837195.1:25768-52028 GCA_029603245.1 Rhizopogon salebrosus TDB-379
TACATAGATACTAGAGCTAGCAAAGCGCCACAATTGCAAAGCTGGGCACTCCCACTACAATCCCTGTCACCATGGTGACATTTGTAAGTTCTGCCAAGGGAAGCGTCCCTTATAGTCAAAGGGACTACAGTCCATGAATACATCACAATTGCAAGGCTAGACCTTACACTGTCAATCCATCTCATTCCTGCATATTTGGCAAGTCCTGCCATGCGTATCCTACCATGTAAGACTTAGCAATGTGGTTCATCATTATTGCACTTATTGTAGGGATGTTACTTATTATAATTCTTTATGTACCAATGCAATTTCATCATTGGATGTCTGATGTAGATGGTGGCTGCCTCCCCACACGCGTCGTAGCAATGAATAGAAGCATCGATGACTTCCTCCACGAGATGGGGCCCATTCAACCTTGTTGATTGCCCTGTACCCAGTGATGTTTTAAACAACGAATGTCAACAGGTGTCCTCTTTCGGAACGACTAGTACGAAAATATCGAATACAAGGTGTGAATAAACAGATCTCGAGTATGCACCTCGTGCTTATCGACCCCCTGCATCAAGATTAAAGCTGTACCGTTACCCAAGCTCAACCCCGCCAACTTTGACTGTGATCTTGATTGGAAACGGAGATATTCCCGTCGCATTCGTGATGAGAGGAACTGCCGTGCGCCCGCGCTCCGACGAGGTATGTGTGAGCATCACATTCAAAGCTTTTACAAGCGTGGATGCAAGATTTGAATTGAATTCCTGCCGATCTGTCGAAGTAACAACGTCAAGGCAAAATCAGATCCACTGGACAAAATCTCACCTCGATCTGACTTGGGTTGTCGCATCTCAGCGTTTACAATCCTGGCATGCACCTCAACCGCGCCGTGACTAGAAGTATGATCAAAGAACGTACCATTGCTCCCATGGCACATCTTCCTCTCCGACGTATACCTGAAACCAGGACTTCTTTGCCTTCTTTTCCGAGAAGGTTACTATCATCTGAGTAAAGGATATGAAGGAAAGAGGACACGGTAAAGAATGCAAGAACTCACTTGGCCACGCTTGTTCGCTCCACTTTCGATGCCCTTCCAAAAGATATCCACTTTCTCGGTCACAAGTTGCTCCATCTCGGGATCCGCAACACCTGGCTGTAATGACAACTTAGGTACTCCTGATCAAGTAGAGTTGAACCAATGAAGCGCACCATGGTGACATCAAGCACCTCGAAAGTCTGAGGTTTCACAGTTCCGAAAAGTCTATGGAACAGTATTGAGTGAAGGATAGCATTGAGAACTTCTTTGGCGTTGTGTCTGTCAAGGGTCTGGGCTGGCATCGTATCAGAGGTTTGGGCAAGAAGGGGGCAAGCATGTACGCACGACATCGACCGTCACAGTGGGAAAGTTGGTGTTCATACCTGCAAGGCAAACTGCAGGGTGTACGCTGAATTACTGGAGAAAGAAACCCATGAAATGAAGAATTCGTAGTTTCCTGGGTCGTGGAAGCTGTCTAAAAGTGTTGTGGATCTCCGGATCACGCATTGTCTCATACACGATTATCTTATCTTACATAGCTAGCACTTCCTCTCCTTTGCATTTGTTTTGAACTCAAACGAGGTAATCGATCGAGTTATTCACTCGCAGAAGATCTCGGCCCAAGTAAACGAGGCCGTTAGAAAGACAAACAAACTTGTATCAAGCAGTATAACAAGTTCGTGCACTACTGAAACAATAGGTCAAATACATTGTCTCAATCAGCCAGTTGTACATATATAACGAATCGATTGCAGCGAGCACTCAAGAAGATGAACGTAAAAGATCAAACGCTGTATAAGTGGAGCCAAGGAGAAGTCCTGAAAGGGTCGCATTGCGTCAACTTGAACGCCTAACATGAAGACGATGGGTACACATACCAGCAAGAGGAAGTTCACCGATTATGCCACCGCGTGTATTACGCTTTACAAAGGTCATGAGCAGATGATGAAAGCCATTGCGATTAGACATACCTTGGCTGGATCTCCAGTCGTGTACCCGATGGTATACAGAACACGGGACACTGCCCAAAAACCACATGCGTATCCAGCAAAAACAGGATGTTTCATCGCAGTCACCAAAGTGCTAACCAAGAGTCGAATGAGAGTCGTAACGGAGGTTCAGCACAAATGCTCACGTCACAATGATAAGAGGCATGTGTTCGATGGTGTTCTGGTGAGCACCTGAAACCGTCATGAGTTACATGCGATTACGTATTGAACGAGAACTCACGTTGGGCGCAGTTGAAGAGGAAAGCTTCTTTAGAAGCAGCGGCCTCTGCCTTCTCGGCATAAACTGCACAAAACACCCTGTTAGCGGTCCCGACATGACTTAGCAGCAAGCAACACCACACACGCTGAGGATACTGGATTCCGGATTTTGTCCTATGGCTGTTTACGACTACGGCCTGCCAACCGAGAAGCCAGGCGGTGCATACAAATCCAGCTGCAACATACCCATAACTTGACACAGCGCGTTAGGTGACGACTTACGGCTGGGAGCTAATAGACATACTCGGGGGGAAAAACGGAAGGCGACATGTTGACGCGAAAGGAACCCAGCCGACTACATATATAACAAAAACAATCTATATTTAGTGAGTGGGAGCTACATAGCTTGGCTGTGATCAGTCGACATTGATGTAAACTACTGCAATGCCTCGCATATGACAACGAACAGAGAACGTGGAGGTACCATTATATGTGTGTCAGTACATGGCGAGAAAGATAGTACAGTTTATCGGTAAAGAGTGTGTGAAAAAAGATTGACAGCCATGAACAAACGCATTGGGGGTGAGTCACGGTACGAGTAACATCAAGCCGCAAATTAAGCCATATGGGATACCGTTTCAGACGGATGGGTGGGTGGCGAAGAGGACGACGGAGAATAAGTGCGAAGACTCGAGGTGTCTGCATCTACGTCACACTCCACAGTTTTTTCGACGTTGATTTCCAGCTGTAGTAAGCAGTCAATTAAATCTTATGGAATAAAGGCGCAAATCGAACCTTCGTCCCTATGGGGTCAATCCGGGACTGAGCAAAGAAAAATGAGCCATCAGATAAATTATTTAGTTGCTAGCAACGCACTGAGACACAGTGGTTTGGGCGGAAACGGTTCGCGTAGCCCGGGAACGCCAAAGGAAGTTCTCCCGAAATGCCTCTTTGACTTCGCCCCCGCCGAAGTTGCTTCCGAGCGTTCAATCTAATCACAGTGAATGTGGAGAAAGTGAAAATATTGGACACTTTACTTACGTGGCTAACAGGGAGTTCGCATACACTGTAGGGTAATAACACAATTATGATTTCGTCACCAGAATGGGGGAGAACGCACGTTTACTAATGACAAAATGCAGCCCCATGAAAATGAGGTTGTTGGGCATTACAAGCCACTGTAGGCTCAGTACGGATGAGGAACGAACACGAAACGAACAACGATCCAACTCACGCAAACCATGGAGACAACAGTTGCGGCGCTACAGAAATGAAGTTGTGAGGACCCCCACCGCCGACAATAAGCCCCAACGTTACCTAGTGAGAGAATTATTCTCTAGCGTATATAAGATAACCGAGTTTATGACATTGTCCATACTGCTTGGTTTGAGCCATCATGTACGTACGCAGAGCGCAAGACTCACCTCGAAGAAGCTTTGCGTGTAGTTTGCAGCGAGTAACAAAGGAATACAGCAATGAGGACATCCACAAGAGATGACAGCGCCAGGCCCAGCGTAAAAACCCACTACGTGAACCCAAAATGTTATACGGCAATGAAGAGACAAGTGCGTGACACTTACTCGAAACTGCTGCTTGAACTCCGAGAACGTTGTGAGATGAATCCTGTGCATCATTATTGTCGTTGCGTAGCACTGCAGAACGTGTACTTACATTTCAGCTGTTGTTACTACGGTGACACGGAATGATTAGTGCGCCATACCACGGCCAGGAAGATCGACATACCGGAGGCAGAACCTAACAAGGCGCCCTTAATCCATGGGTTCGTGTGTGAAAGGACGGCAACACTCACATAGCCGCAAAAATGCGAAGATTAACTACGGCGAGTGACATTCAGTCTGTCATCCGTCGGCGTTACAGAGAGGACTTACAAGAGGAGCGGTAATACGCCAGTCGCCACGGCTCACTGCGACAGGACGTGGTATGTACCTTGATATCACTAGCAATAGGAACCTTACGTTTGTGTATGCGATGCGCGAAGAAGCTACGCAAGTTGGTTCAGTGGACAGTTCCGTATCGCTGGAAAAACGACCTACCAGTGGACAATAAATGTCAAGATTGCCTACATAGTTAGTGAGAAAGATCATATTTGAGGACGACTTCACTCACCGTTAGTGCTATAGTCATCTAAGATGGGAATAAGATCAGAGCCTGAGTAGCCCTATATGGTCATTTACACACCGCTACGGTCCTGCACGAGATGGTCAAAAGAAGAGCGGGGTAATCATGATAGGACGGCGTACTCTGGAATATCATTTATCTTCGAGGTATCTCCGAAGTTACGTATCAGGTAAATCCATATCGATGCAAAAACTAGTCCCGTATGAACACTGTCCAAGACCCTAAACCTGTGGTCAATACTTTTAGCCAAGGTATGGGCTTTGGGTACCAACCATATCGCGGCGACCTTCCCGCCGGAACAATGAGGTGAGTAGTAATGCATATAATCTTTAAATCAGACTCACAATTGCCTTCCTCCAGACTGGATCTGTGGGGTATAGCTTGACATAAATAAATGATTGTACTGTGACGACCCCTGAAAGTCTAGAGAACGGCGAGATGCGCGTCAGGATAGTATTCCAAAGAGAGGCAAAGTTGACATACGCAGCGGCTACAAAACCGCCCAGAAGGATGGCGCCGTATGTCGCAGGCACGTTAACCATGTCGCACCGGAAATCTCTGTCTCAGAAGAAGGAATGAAAGGATAAGAAGAATTTGCGAGCAGGATTGAAACAAGAACGGACCCGGATGAACAATACGGATTGAAGAAGGTTTACCTTGGAATATAAGTAAGGCCCAGCTTTTCCAAGAGGAACTTCAACGGCATTTCAGGAATATGTAACTGATAGATCGCATCGTCCTTTTGGGACATTGCGTAACTGCCTGTTCTTTGGTTCCAGGCGGATCCAAATTGATTGCGTCGTAAATGGCCGTTTCAAGATGATGATCTCCCTACCAAGATAAAAAAAGCCACAAGTTGAGCCTTGAGCCTGAAGTAACAATAGGCGCCTGGCCATGTTGCCCCGTATTGCTGGCATCATATGGCGTGGAGCAGCAACCTTCGCTGAAGGTCTTCCGACTCTGCTCCGGCTCGCTAGAATTTTTACTTACAATCCTTCAGTAATATTTTGCAAATTACTGCGAACGGCGCTCCCGTTTGTGTGACGGCATGCTCGGCATGTGCCTAACCCAAAAAGTGTAGTACCCACTTAAGATTTTCTGATGATTATAATGGTATTAACGTCACTAATTCAGGTTTCCCCGTTAGTGTCGGCAGGAGGTATCATTTTTCAGTAAACGTTCTGTAGGAGTTCTCCAACAGAACGTTGGCTTGTGGAGCTCGGTCGATGGCTTTTAAAGTAAACATTCGTGCAACGTTCACTGTTTGCGATGACTGGTCTATCCACACTCAAGCTTATACTAGTCCGGGTCCGAGGGATAAATATGGAGACACGGAGGACCTGCCCTGCATGTAAAAAGTTTGTCACGCCTCATGACCTCTCAAAAAGAACCATGATCCCGGTTTAAAGCCTACCAGGGGACGTTATTTCGATAATCATTGCGAACCTCATACATGTCTTTCAGTTACGGTTTTTTCGTACAAGAGAAGTCCCAGTCATGCATGTCATAGTAAGTCTCAATGTTCCTTTCCAATGTTCAAAAGTCAACTTGAACTTTCGCAACGGGCTACATCCTCCAAGATATGTGCAATTCGACATGCACTAATAAAACAACCTCTTAAGATTTTGGTTCGATTGAGCTAACAGCGCAAAGCACAGCCGACGTGGAACAGGTACAATGTGAAATATCTTACGAGTGCGAGTGGGGGCTGTGGCTCAGATTAGCTATGGAAGTTCGAGTCTGAAAGACCATGTATACGGTACAAACAAAGGTATGCACTATCATTGGCCCAGTGTTCGTGCAATAACTCAACAATAACACAACATTAAAGAGAGCGAATTACATAGGTGTGTAGTATTTTGTATGGGCTCCAATGTCATGTAGAAAAACTATCAAAGCCGTGTGGCCAGCACCGCCGCAGTGTTGTCCAAAAATTCCAGCGGCAAAGAAGCAGCTGAAATCTAGGGGGGCGACCGGAATTTCAGCTACCTCGCCGCCGTCAAGTATCAGTCAGCTAGGAAATGTCAGAAATTCAAGGGCCTCAAAACTTTTAGCCATCTCCACCGCCATCAAGTTTCAGTCAAACAATGTCAGAAACTTGGACCTCTCAAATATCTGTGATAATATGTTTCTCATATTCGTCTCTGCAAAGTCCCAGCGTAGGTTAACACTTATCCTCAATCCAGAAAGGAGCAACGCGTAGTACAGTATAAAGGACTTAGTAGTGCAGAGCTTCAGAGCGGAGTTTGGATTCACACTTGTTCCCGTCGTACATGTCCTTCTACCATAACACTACCATTGGCAGGTCTGCACAAGAGGTGAGTCTCATATTTAACCCTTAGAGTTGTATATGCATTGATACGCATGGTCAATCCAAGTAATGATGCATAGAACCGAGTTGGTGCAGCCCGAAGTCCTGGGCCGATTCAAAAGATAGTGCATGTGAGATTTCTCTCCAGTATGTGTGCTTATGCTGTGCTGGTTCTTAAGACCTATCACCGAGTGAGTACACTTTAGCTTCTAGCGTAGCACTTTCTGACTGCTTTTCCAATGTAGGACGGATCATACTTGTGTACAGGTATGTAGACCGTTGTTCTCTTTCCATTCCTTAGCTAACCCAACACTTACAGTTGCGCTGACGCCAGCCACAATATGCCTGTTGGCGCGCGCCGCATTTATGTAATATGTGCTTATGGTGCTTTGTGCTGATGACTTGTAGGTCCTATCTCATCGGTATCCTATTCCACGAGGCTCACTATAAGGTATGTACGCATCTCTAGTTGCTCGGAACCTGATGACCTGGCGGACATGGTGGAAATACCGGTACCTGGACTGTGACGATACCCTATTATAGCATTGTAGCAGTCCTGAGTGTGCTTCGACGCGATATTTATGATACTTTCAACACAACCTGACGCATTCTTTTTTATACTTGAGGATGAGGGCTGTTACTCGTGTACAGGCTAAGAATGCCTCTGAGACCTACGCCTACAACCTCCGCAACTCGATCAACGGGGAGAAGCTCGTCGGCAAGTGTAGAAGTCGACGCTGGAAAGAGCCACCAGTGAGCCCATCTCATGGGCTCGAGGCATTGCGGGAAGCTTCGAACAACGAGTAATCACGCAGAAGTTGTACGCGGGTGCGGGTGGTTCTACCACGGTGAAGGTTGCATCAGGTGCGTTATCGAAAGTATCACTAATACGTTGTCAACTTGACGATCCCTCACTCAAGTGAACACCCTCCATTTCACACAGCACTTCACATTTATACTTTGTCTGTCCTGCCGTTCGCTCCCTCAGAGCCGAGGATACTTGAAATATTCGCCGGTAAGTTTCCTTGCATGCCCGTTCTTACTATGTGTGGATCAGCGACTCGGATGGTATTAGTCTGCCACACACTGCACTTTGCACCCTCTAGCCATTTATTAATACTATACCACTTTTCCGACTTTTATGGCAACTTTATCCGCTTTTTCTCTCGAGTTAAGTGTGAATAAAGCGAAATTCAAGGTGACAAGTGGGCTTAATTAAGTGGAGTGCGTTTTTTCACACAAGCAAGATATAGTTCTGGTGAGGCAGTAGTGTCTAAACTGTATGTATACTTGCTATTCATACTTCCGTGCTTGTTCTTTTGACATTACGATCTGACAATAGTACTTGCGTTGGTCATCCCAGAATTTTTTGATCCATGCACATCCCGCCATTCGTATTCCACGCTCTTACATAATGCACAAATCAGATGGTATTGGGGGTGTAAGTACAAGCACAATAGACATAAGCATAAGCATTCTCAACTTTGAGCTCGCCTAATAATTTAGTCACAAAACGAAAATGGTAAACATGTTTCGATATATCTGGGCCTATCCGGTCAGAGACAGAATTCACTAGGGGTGAGACACGGTATGAGTAACATCAAGTTGCAAATTAAGCCATCTGGGAGACTGCTTGAGATGGGTGGGTGGGTAGTGAGGAGGGTGACGGAGAATGAGTGCGAACACTCGATATGTCTGCGTCTGCGTCATACTCCACAGTTTTTTCGATGCTGATTTCCAGCTGTAGTAAGCAGTTAGTTGGATCTTATGGAATGGAGGCGTAAATCGAACCTTCGTCCCTGTGGCGTCAATCCGGGGCTGAGCAAAGAAAAATGAGCCATCAGATGAATTATTTAGTTACTGGCGACGCACTGAGACACAGTGGTTTGGACGGAAATGGTCCGCGTAGCCCGGGAACGCCAAAGGAAGTTCTCCTGGAATGCCCCTCTGACTTCGCTCTCGCTGAAATTGCTTCCGAGCGTTCAATCTAATCAAAGTGAATGTGGAGAAAGTGAAAACATTGGACACTTTACTTACGTGGCTAACAAGGAGTTCGCATACACTGTAGGGTAACACAATTATGATTTCGTTACGAGAGTGGAGGAGAACGCACGTTTACTAATGACAAAATGCAGCCCCATGAAAATGAGGTTGTTGGGCATTGCAAGCCACTGTAAACTCAGTACGGATGAGGAACGAACACGAAACAAATAATGATCCAACTCACGCAAACCATGGAGATGACAGTTGCGGCGCTACAGAAAAGAAGCTGTGAGGAACGCACCGCCGACAATAAGCCCCAACGTTACCTAGTGAGAGAATTATTCTCTAGCGTATATAAGATAACCGAGTTTATGACGTAGTCCATGCTGCTTCGTTTGAGCCATCATGTACGTACGCAGAGCGCAAGACTCACCTCGAAGAAGCTTTGCGTGTAGTTTGCAGCGAGTAACAAAGGAATACAGCAATAAGGATATCCACAAAAGATGACAACGCCAGGCCCAGCGTGAAAACCCACTACGTGGACCCAAAACGTTACACGGCGATAAAGACAGAGAGAAGTGTGTGACACTTACTCGGAACTGCTGCCTGAACTCTGAGAACGTTGTGAGATGAATCCTGTGCATCATTATTGTCGTTGCGTAGCACTGCAGAACGTGTACTTACATTTCAGCCGTTGTTACTACGATGGCACAGAATGATTAGTGCGCCATACCACGGCCAGGAAAATCGACATACCGGAGGCAGCACCTAACAAGGCGCCCTTAATCCATGGGTCCATGTGAAAGGACGACAACACTCACATAGCCGCAAAAATGCGAAGATCAACTACGACAAGTGACATTCAGTCTGTCATCTATCAGTGTTACGGGAGAAGACTTACAATAATAGCGGTAATACGCCAGTCGCTATGGCTCACTGCGGCAGGACATGGTATGTACCTTGATATCACTAGCAATAGGAACCTTACGTTTGTGTATGCGATGCGCGAAGAAGCTACACAAGTTGGCTCAGTGAGCAGCTATATGTCACCGGAAAAAATAACATACCAGTGGACGATAAATGTCAAGATTGCCTACATAATCAGTGAGAAAGATCATGTTTGAGGATGACTTCACTCACCGTTAGTGCTATAGTCATCTAAGATGGGAATAAGATCAGAGCCTGAGCAACCCTATATGGTCATTTACGCACCGCCACGGTGCTGCACGAGATGGTCAAACGAAGAGCGGGGTAATCATGATAGGACGGCGTACTCTGGAATATCATTTATCTTCGAGGTATCTCCGAAGTTACGTATCAGGTAGATCCATATCGATGCAAAAACTAGTCCTGTATGAGCGCTGTCCAAGGTCCTAAACCCGTAGTCAATACCTTGAGTCAAGATATAGGCTTTGGGTACCAACCATATCGCGGCGACCTTCCCGCCGGAACAACGAGGTGGTGTAGTAAGGCATATAATCTTTAAATCAGACTCACAATTGCCTTCCTCCAGACTGGATCTGTGGGGTATAGCTTGACATAAATAAATGATTGTACTGTGACGACCCCTGAAAGTCTAGAGAACGGCAAGATGCACGTCAGGATAGTATTCCAAAGAGAGGCAAAGCTGACATACGCAGCGGCCACAAATCCGCCCAGAAGGATGGCGCCGTATGTTGCAGGCACGCTAACCATGTTGCACCGGAAATCTCTGTCTCAGAAGGAGGGATGAAAGGATTTGCGAGCAGGATTGAAACAAGAACAGACCCGAAGGCTTACCTTTAAGCCCCAGCTTTTCCGAGAGGAACTTCAACAGCATTTCAGGAACATGCAACTAATAGATCGTATCGTCCTTTTGGGACATTGCGTAACTGCTGTGTTCTTTGGTTCCAGGACACATTTCCCGCATCCAAAGCCATTGCGCCGCCGTACATGGCCAACGGTTTCAGGATGATGATCTACCAAGATAATAAACAAAGTTGGGCCTGAAGTAATAGGCGCCTGGTCATGTTGCCTCATGTTGTCGGCATCATGTGGCAGTGGAGTAACAACCTTCGCTGAAGGTCTGGTCCGGCTCACTAGAACTTTGACCTTACAGCCTTTCAAGTTCAGCAATTTTGCAAATTATGTAAATCCTGCAAACGGCGCTGGGACTTATTTGTGTGACAGGCTCGTCGAGTATCGTACTAACCCAAAAAAAGCGTAGTACCACATGAGATTTTCTTATGATTAGGTTTCCCCTGTGCTGTGGTGTTGGCAGGAGATATCATTTCTCTGTAAATCTCCAACAGAACCTTGGTTTGTGGAGCTCGGTTATTCGTGCAACGTTCGCACCCCTGCCTACGATCACTGGTCCATCCCGGCCACTCAAACTTATACGGGTCCGGGTCCGAGGGTACAGATAAATATAAATATCATGATGGAAACATGGAGGATCTGCCCTGCATGTCAAAGTATGTCACGCCTCATGACCTCTCAAAAAGAACCGCGACCCCGGTTTAAAGCCTACCTGACGACGTTATGTCGATCGAACCTCATACATATCTTTCGGTTATGGTTTTCTTCGTACAAGAGAAGCCCCAATCATGCATGAGTAAGTCCCAATGTTCCTTTTCCATACTCAAAGAATGACTTTCGCAACGGGCTACATTGGGCAACTACGGAAACATGTCATCATTGGAGTTCCGTCCGACAGCTTCATCCTCCTGGATATGTGCAACTCGACATGCATTGATAAACAACCTCTTGAGATCTTGGTTTGATTGAGCCAACGGCGCAAAGCACAGCCGACATGGAACAGGTTCAATGTGAAACATCTCACGAGCGCGAATGGGGATGTGGGCTCGCGATCATCGGACTAGCTATGGAAGGAAGCCTATATACGGTACTACCGTATAGTAGCAGCTCCGACTTTCTACTTCCTGCTGCCATACCGAGCAGTTCCGCGATTCCGACGAAGCGCACATAACGACTATGCATCAGCTGCTGTTTTTGAATCTTCCGATCGCTTTGCGTTAGACCTCCAAGTTGACTTTGTGTATATCCCTGTGAGTACTAGTTAGCCTGAAGAATGCACATATTCTCGCCCTGTTGCATATATGTCTCATAAAACATACAACTTAGTCCATTCTTACATGGCTCATTAAGACACAAATTCGAGCAGTTCTGCCGTAAAAAAAAACAGGGTTTTCTCATACCTATGTCCAGGTGATTATTCGTACTGCCTTTCATAAGAAAGAATTGCGGGATTTTGATATATGTACGCAGACGTGGTGCTCACCTCAACCATCCGTTGAAAGACTGAGGGAATACGAAAACAGGGTCAAAAGAACTACTGCGACAGAGAAGGGAAAACATCTACACAGCTAATTCGTGTCGTGCGGACGGACGCCGCATCGCGACAAAATAATGGACTGAAGTGGGAATGAAAGATCCCAAAAAGATACCTCAAAAGAGATCTGCGTAGCACGCACGAAACAGAATGCTATGGTCTAAACTGCTGTGCATGAAATGTGACTCGGATTAGCTGATGCAGGTGAAAGCATATCCGAAGGGGTATTTCGTTCCAAATAGCCGTTGACGCCTTCGCACTCTGTTGTCCGTCCCACATCGATTTCTAACTGGATATGAAGTCAGCTTCGTGCAACGTTTACGACCACTTTGGCACATCACCTTATTTCCAGGATCCATGCGTTTCTGGTGCAGTAGTGTTAGCCTACTATTATCCTGCAGTGGAGGAGAGAAACATACGGAGGACTTGGGCTGGTACAGGCCGGGGAAAGCAACCGGAAGCTCGTTTGAATGGACTCCACGGGGACGTTCTTCTTGAGGTTTCTTACGGAAATTCAAGCTAGGACACAAGTAAATAATTAAAACACAGTTCTCAATTGAGCTGTGATACTCACCTTGCTAGCATTGAGTTGGCATAAACTAGAGTTCAATAAATTTTAGTCATCAACAGAAAGCACGGAGAGAGTGAAACACCTACGCTTGCTGAGCACAAAGTGGATCCCAAGGAAAACGAGGTTGGGCATAGTCACCCACTAAAATCGCTCGTTGTCAGGCGGGGGAGTGGTATGTGGCATTCGGCGACATTACTCACGCATACCATCGAGATAATAGCAGCGGCACTAGGAATCATGATAATTGAATAGATAGTCGCGCACAAAATGAGAGTCACGTACCCCGTGAGCGAATTGTTCTCCAATGTATACAGAACAACGGAGTGGAAGATGCGGTCCATACTGTAAATGCGTGTGAGCTCCGCGCCCATGCCGATATCATTTGGCTCACTGTGAATATGAGCTACGACTAGCACGTAGCGTAACACATAAAACCACGGTGACGAAGACGTCCACTACACATGATAACAAGAGCCCGGCGGTAAACACCCACTAGGAGTCACACAAAGGTTATTTCGAAAGCTTAGAAGACGATGACGAGGACTTACACTGAAGTCGCGTCTAAACGCGGACAAAGTTTGCAGGTAAATCCTAGATATTACGTTAGCTGGTATTGACGCAAGGCAACACGGGAACACGTACATCTCAACGGTGGAGACTAGGTCCCCGTCATGTTAACCGTCATGTCAAAAAATTTTATGCACCAGGGCACTCACAGACGGCGGCGACTGGGAGACGTAGCTCAGTGAGGAGCAGTTATACGAAGAGCCCCAGGGCAACTTACTCAATCGCAAAAGAGCACAAACAACCTGTGGCACAATTAGCCATCTCATTCTGAGCATCGAATAGTGAGGCTCACGATAGGAACACTGATGCGCCAATCATTATGAGTTACTGAGGCTCGCTAAGTAGAAGTCACGTAGTAGAAGTAGTTAGCTCACGCTTGTAAATTCGATGCGCAAAGAAACTTCAATAGTGTTAGTATATGAAATAGGTACGGCACAACAATATCGCACCAGTGAACAATTAAACTAAGGAAAGCCTGACTCCGTCAGGTTAGAATAACGCGACGATACGCTATCTTCAACTCACCGTGAGCGAGACAGATATTGCTAATGGACTGCATGATGAGAAAAAGTCAGTTGTGAAACGGGTCTGTGGACTAAATAACGCGGACATTGGTATGATTTCTATCTTCCCTTCATCATCGAACCAATGTATCAT
The DNA here is from genome assembly GCA_029603245.1 of Rhizopogon salebrosus TDB-379. Classification (NCBI taxonomy): domain Eukaryota; kingdom Fungi; phylum Basidiomycota; class Agaricomycetes; order Boletales; family Rhizopogonaceae; genus Rhizopogon; species Rhizopogon salebrosus. The sequence continues at coordinate 39,560 of MU837195.1, forward strand.
ATAAATCCATGATGTTGTACACACAAGTACGGTATGAATGCAGTCCAATATCCTGGGGTGACAGAATAAAGATTTGCCGGAAGCAGAAAGGCGATGACACAAACCACGTCAAACCAACCTGTCCATGCATGAGTTGACGTTAGCATACACTAGATAGAACAGGAACCGTTCTCACAATCGCTTTCATGCGGATCGTATCAGAGGGGTAGCGCCTGAAGTAATGAAATGCCTGTGCCGTTATGATCCCAGATAATCTGTCGGCAATTGTCAACCAGTCAATGTCGAAATGCAGCGCTACACACATAGTAGCAATAAATCCGCCCAGAAGAACAGTACCATAGGTTTCCGGCACGTTGACCATACTTTGAAGCGGGGAGAAGAAAAGAATCTAGCGACGAGACTAAAGTCCATTTAAGAATGGTGGTTTGTCGGTTGACCATATATCTTCAAGAAAAGCCAGACAGCGGTACTTGTAGTGGTAGTAGAGGATTCAGGCACGTCATTATTGGGGGCGCCATCCGCATCAAAAATTCATAAGTTCCCTGGGATTTAATAGCACTGTTCGACAAGCATTAATGGGTGGTAGCTAGTGTAGTTGCAGAAATTCCATGCCGACGTGTCCTTTTCTAGGCGCTTCTTATGTTCCTGCCATATTTTGGTGTTCGATATCTCAGACGTCTTTTGATGCATCCACTGTAAGGATGTGCAGCTGGAAATCGTTAGCTCCGCGCTGCTCTATTTATAGAGCTGAACACAAAAGTCAGTGTCACCTAAATTGGGTTCATATGATGTGATGATTCTCTATTTTTACTTCTGTAGAGCAATGATAATCAATGATATTATCATATACCAGACCTAGCACGAACTGCGAGATGCGGCTTCAAGCGAGACAGCTGGTTGTACCCGAACCCGCGCGGCCTCACGCGGCCTAAGTACTTTCCTGATCTGACTGAACTCTCTAGCGCAATCTCTAGCCGTGCACCTACAAACAGAATCAGATCCCCATTTGACCTGCCTTCTAGAGCCCCTTTATGAGACGGATGCCGACCACGCAATCCCAAGAACGGCAGGTAAATTAGTAAGGATGTTTAATACACAAACTTCTGTGTCGCCTTACGATAGCTTATCGTTCTCCCTTTGACCCTAAGAGTCGAGGGGGTTGTCGGGGCATCTTGATCAGGGCGTATATCACTGCGAAGAACATCCAGAGAAGTAGTCGCTCAAATCCGGAGCGCCAATGGAACCGACTTCCTCCGATGGCAACGATGACGTCCCTTTCCTCGAATGCGCCAACCGTTCCACGGGAACCTGTTTCCTCATTGCGCAAAGAACTACACGTCGCAGTTAACAACCGCATCTTAAATATATGTTTTGTGTTAGGTCAGCTCGAGTCGATCATCCAAATGCCCACATATGATTTCTGCAATAAACGGCGCCTGGGCTCTTGCGGAGGATGGCAAGCGCGAACCAGTCACGGAGCCTGATGCCAGGTCGTCGAGTAAGCATAAAACGACAGAAGTCTAGCCGTTCGAACAAAACTCTTGAATTGAGGGATACCAAGACCTTCAATGATGAGTTACTCATGAGACTCACTACTATTACCTGTATGTATACAGTAGAAAGTCGCCATTTTGCCCTGTGCACTAGTCCCACGCGTCGGTCACAGTCACGTCACGCTTAGCACCTTGAGCTCATCCACATCTTTAACCACGCCCGAGAACACCGTCATCATGGCTGTAGGTCAAATTCTATACCGTTTATTCACTGGCTGATCGCTTCAAAGGACCTAGCTGTATTAATGGACGAGGATGTTTTGAGCGACGTTGTGCCCAGCAACATTGTTTCGCGTCAGGTTAGACTGTCCTTTACCGCGCCCCATTTCACTTTACTGAAATTGGCTTGTTGTAGCAAAGCGAGGGAGCAGACGACGGCGAGAGCGAGTACATTGACGAAGGCATGAGTGCTCAGGAGGATGAGCTTGTCAGCGATAATGAACAGGAGGCGCGTTCATACCATGATCATATTTTCACTCCGGTTTTGACCATCATGTGTTTAGGGACACCCCGTTGCCAGCGGCTCTTCTCCATCCAAGGTTGCGAAGATTCAGCAGACCGTCGAGAGGCAGCAAAAGAAACAAAAGCGAAAGGCCGACGAGAGTCAACTCCATGTAAAACGACAGGAAATGGATAAAGTGAAGGTGCGCGTGACGAATAATTACGAGGAGGCTACTTTTCTTATCGCGCTATAGATTACTGATGCTGTAAAACGATACTCGTATCTTCTTGGCCAGACCGATCTTTTCAAGCACTTCGTCGATATCAAGGTTTGTTACGCCATTCGAGTCACATCATCATTCGCTCACCTATTTATTAGAAAGCCCGTGATCCCCAGTATGCTGCTTTATTGGACTCGCAACCGAAGCCAAAGGGTAGGGGTAGAAAGAAGGGAGGGTGCGTCTTTTACATTTCTACTATATTACTGGCTAATCCTTTGACCAGCGATGAAAATGCACGTCATCGCAAGTCTGAGAAGGAAGAGGATGAAGAGATGTTGAAAGACGGAGCACTCGCTGCCGAGGGAGATGACCAGCCCTATGTTTTCGAAGAGTCACCGAGCTGTATGTTGGTTCCCTGCTGAATGCGCGACCAGCCCTAACCGATAATATAGACATCAATGGTATGATGAGAGCCTACCAACTTCAAGGACTGAATTGGATGATTTCATTGCACCACAACGGCTTGAATGGTATCCTCGCTGACGAGATGGTACGCAGTATTCGAGCTCTCAATGTCCGTTGCAATACTCAGCTGAATCACATAGGGTCTCGGAAAAACATTACAGACCATCTCTTTCCTCTCGTACTTAAGACATTACCTCGACATTCCTGGTCCCCATTTGATTGTTGTCCCGAAATCTACTCTTCAGAACTGGGCCCGCGAGTTCGAGCAGTGGACGCCGGATGTGAGCGTTGTCGTTCTGACTGGCACAAAGGAGGAACGCGCGGAGATCATTGCAAATCGACTCATTCCTCAAGATTTCGATGTCTGCGTCACTTCGTACGAAATCTGTCTCATTGAGAAGTCGGCACTCAAGAAATTCTCTTTCGAATACATCGTCATTGACGAAGCTCATCGTATCAAAAACGTGGACTCTATTCTCGCTCAGATCGTCCGCGCATTCATGTCTCGTGGACGGTTGCTTATCACGGGAACGCCGTTACAGAACAATCTCAAGGAGCTGTTTGCACTTCTCAACTTCATCTGCCCCGAAATATTCTCAGATTATGCGGACTTGGACTCTTTCCTGCACAAGGATGACGATAGTGCGGAGGGGGAGGAGGACAAAAGTAAGAAAGTTGTGGAGGCCCTTCACAAAATCCTTCGTCCGTTCTTATTGCGGCGTGTCAAGTCCGATGTGGAGAAGAACCTTCTCCCCAGTGCGTCCAATGGTTACAGAAGTTTGTCTGTGCGCTGACGTTCCCCTCCGCAGAGAAGGAAATTAACATTTACGTCGGCCTGACGGAGATGCAGCGGAAGTGGTATCGCTCAGTGCTTGAGAAGGACATAGACGCTGTGAACGGTATGTACTCATCGGCTTTGGCTCAGTTCGCTCGTCTCACTTGCTTAAGGCCTAACTGGAAAGAAGGAAGGCAAGACTCGTCTCATGAACATGGTCATGCAGCTGCGTAAAGTGACATGTCACCCTTACTTGTTCGACGGTGCGGTACGTTCGTTGTTATCTTTTTTAAAACCCTTGAAATCGACTATACACCCAGGAACCCGGTCCTCCGTATACCACCGACGAGCATCTCATCGAAAACTCGGGAAAGATGATCATACTCGACAAACTTCTCAAGTCCATGAACGAGAAAGGCTCCCGCGTGCTGATTTTCAGTCAGATGAGCAGAGTGTTGGACATCCTTGAAGACTATTGCTTGTTCAGGAGCTTCAGTGCGTGACGTCCAAATACACTGTACTCTAAGTTTAACGTTTCGCTCGATGATCAGAGTACTGTCGTATCGATGGCAGTACAGCGCATGATGACCGAATAGTTGCTATCGATGAATACAACAAGCCTGGCAGCGACAAATTCATCTTCCTGTTGACGACGCGCGCTGGCGGTCTTGGTATTAACTTGACCAGTGCTGACATCGTCGTTTTATATGACAGTGATTGGTGCGTTATTTAACACGGTGTCACTCCACGTGAGCTCATCCATTTACAGGAATCCACAGGCAGATCTGCAAGCTATGGACCGTGCGCACCGCATTGGTCAAACGAAGCAAGTCTACGTCTTCCGCTTCATCACTGAGGATAGCGTTGAGGAGCGCATGCTTGAGCGTGCTGCCCAGAAGCTCCGGCTCGACCAGCTAGTTATCCAACAAGGTCGCCAACAGCAAGCAAAAGGTGAGGTTCTCGCAAGAGTTGATTCACTTTCTGACTGGTTGCAGCTGCCAGCAAGGATGAGTTACTCGAGATGATCACACATGGCGCCGAGAAACTCATCAACTCGAATGATACGTGAGTTTCGTCAGTCTACACGCTCTTCACGTCTTAATCACTATCGATCAGGATCCTTATCAATGATGATATCGATGCTATTGTTCAACGCGGTGAGGAACGTACGGCAGAGCTCAATAGCAAGTATGAGGGCCTCAATCTTGAGGACCTAAACAACTTCAAATCCGATGCAACTGTGCAACAATGGGAAGGCGAAGATTTCCGACCAGGGGTGCGTTGTCTGGCTCAGGGCGCGATCTCGAGTTTTCTGACCATGAATTTTCCTTCAGCGGAAAGGCCTCAATTTCAACATGCTGTCCCTCTCGAAGCGTGAACGAAAGGCCAATTACTCCGTCGACAACTATTATAAGGAGACACTCCGGGTTGGTCCATCAAAGACGGAGAAGGCCCCCAAACTTCCTCGCGCCCCTAAGCAAATTCAAATGTACGTACAACTTCTATTCGTTCGCCTTCATGGCAATTAATGTCGCGCGTCAGACAAGATTTCCAGTTTTTCGATCCCGCCCTGGCTCAGCTTCAGGAACGAGAACTTGCTGTGCACAAGGTACGCTCTCTATCACCACTCTCCGACCGCGTACTCATTCTGCAATCAGAGACTAAATGGGATTACCGCTACCCTTCGTGAACCTCAAGGACCCGATGACACGCCCGAGAAACTCGAGGCTGAGCGTGCAGCCGCGCAAGAATTCATAGACACTGCCGAGCCCCTGACAGAAGAGGAAATGGCCCTCAAAGAGAAATACACCGAGGCTGGTTTCCACGACTGGAGTAGACGAGATTTCCAGCAGTTCATCCGCGCGCTCGAGAATTGCGGATGGTGCGTGCTTTGGGCTTTTCCGTGAGGTAGAGTGCTGACCAGACGTATAGGACGGATGACTACCCCCTTTTGTCTGCGGAGATACAGGATAAGGATTGCAGAGCGGTTAAGACGTACTACCTATACTTCAAGAAGCACTGGAAAGAACTTGCCGGTATGTACATATCAGCCGTATTCCTCCATACACAACTGACTTTTCTGAATAAAGAACATCCAAGAATTGCTGCACGTATCGCCGAAGGCGAAGCCAAGCGGAACAAACGATCAAACCTCGAATTTCTGCTTGCAAAGAAGATTGCCTCTGTGCGCTACCCAATGCAAGAGCTCGAGCTCAACTACCCTACTACTAAAGGCAAAGTCTACAGCGAGGAGGCGGACCGGTACCTCCTCTGCCGGTTGAACCACTACGGAATGCGTGCGGATGACCTCTACGAATGTATTAAGAAGGATATCATGGAGTTTCCCGTGTTCCGCTTTGACTGGTTTTTCAAGAGCCGGACGATTCAGGAACTGCAGCGAAGGTGTAATACATTGCTAACCATGATTGAGAAGGAGGCAGAAGTGAGGCAAGCAGAGGAGGTGAAGCCGAAGGGCGGGTCGCGCGGCAAGGTATGCTTGCTACATTCTCATATTTTGCATCACGTCCTGACATTGGTTACTAGAAACGTGGCATAGATGATGTGCAGAAAGACGAAACGCCGAAGGAGTCCAGGTCGCCCTCACCTGCTCCTGCGCCAGCACCCAAGAAGTCACACAAAAAGAAGAAGACTTAGATGCTGTTTTCGTAGTCGCGCGTCGTGTTTGTCTGTAGAATATTTATCTCACTAATGTCCTTGTTGTCGACGTATTGAATGCCTGAACGTCAGCAAACCCAACGTGTTTTTACATACATAATGAATTTCTCGTCACGTAGTGCCAAAAAAACGTGTGGGCTATGTGCTTTCTACATACGATAATGAAATTTCCCGCTACGTAGTGCCAAAAAGCGTGTATCTAAAAGTCAGTAACAGCTATCTACGGGGGAGGTTGGTGTCTGCTCTCTATCCTGCGACAAATTGAAGAGCTTTACCTTTGAGCTGCCTCAAAACCACTGCTATAGGCTGCACCGGATGCGCGACGCGGTTGACGTTGCACTGCAACGTAGTGCTGACGCTTCTCCAAGTCTGAAGAAAAGGTGAGAACGTATGACGGCGAAAGGCGAACAGACATACCGTGAGCCCACATCGCAGCTCCGATGCCGTTTGATACTGTGAAGACAAGACCGATAATGGGTAGACCCTCGAGTAGCGCCGCAACAAAACCGAACTCTGGTCACGAGGTAAGTAAAGACACGAGCGATGAGATGTCGTTCATACGTCGGTAGTCCCATTTGCGTTCCTCGATGAACACAGCTTCTTGATTAGGCGTCATGGTCTTCGCTGCAAAATACTTGCCAAGGGAATAAGTATCGATGGAGGGAAGGTGTAAATGAGGCTTACCGGCTTGTGCAAGTACTGAGCGGTGCTCATAGCTTTGAATGCTGCGGCAATGAAAGTGCCGACGAATGGATACAATGCAAGCGGGAGTAAGATGACTGCAGATACGGCGGTTCAGGGACCATAGTCCGTGAATATCACAGAACAAAACGCCACCTTTCTGTATGATCATTCTCCAGAACCACATCGTGAAGATCCTGTTCAGGCGGCCCCAGCGTTCGTTTACAACGGGTGGGGAATCCCATTCCTCAACATATGGCTTCCAGAAATCAGGTCCCTTGCCGCGCGAGGCAACTGTTTGGTCCCACACGCGTTGGCGAGCGATGCGAATATTGCGAGAGACGAAAAAGCTGATAACGCTGGTAAATTGAGAACCAACCAAGAGTATCGTGACATCTGGTAGGACATATCATTGATAATCTCAGTAACCGAATAGTGACTCGGGCGCACATGTGGACATGCTAAAGGGTAACGTGAATCCCAGGAATGTCTCATGAGATAGTTCGTCAGCAGTTTCCGTGAATCGTGTTATATAGCGCAAGGAGAAGATGGAAGATGGGTCTGTGAGGACTGCTTTGATGATGCGGCGCTGGATGTTGTATGACATGCATGTCTGACCAGAAGTTGTCTAGCATGTCCGCATAGACGCGAGATATTTCCACTCACCCAAGCAAAACCACATATTAGCCCTCGTCTTGCACCATTGCGGCATTTTGTCCACGCAGGGATGTAGAGAGACTTGTCGGTGAAGAGCCGGTAGGCACCGACGACGACGTACGACGAGGGAAATTTGAGCCGCCACATGGCTCTGCGGAGTTCTTGGGGAACTTCATCGTACTTGGGCTGGCTTCGTGGATGGTTCAGAGCTGGCTCTACAGACATCTTTGTGGTATTAACAGGACAAACTAGGGCGCTAGTTAGGGGGTCGTCACGCCGCGCATTCCCGCGGTCTGGTTTTCCAAACTTTGTTCTAGGCTATGCCTGCTGATATTTTGGAGTTCATGAAGTCGCGGAACATCAGACACTGGACGAGCGATGCGACATGTCTAATATGGCCATAAGTGCATGTAAAGGATCTTTTGGTGATATATGTGGTGCAGGAATGGGTTGTCGCAAGCTGACTTTTCGAATGAGTCGCATTTAGACTCTCCGCCAGATATATTGTGAGTGTTAACAACACAAAGTTTACTATGACAGTTTAGTATGTGGAACCGGATTTAGTGATGTATTTCATGTATGAAATGACAGGATGAACTACGGGGCCGGTGGCGGTAGCTGCTGGTGTACTTGCACTTTGCTGCTGGACAAATGAGGTATGTTTTGAGTGTTCTTAATGTCGCTGTCACCCTCTCCTATGCTTCAGGCTCTCGACACGAGCTCTCCGGTGGGCGCCAACCCCTGAGACCCACGGTCCAGTCGCAAGCATCAATTTATGCAACAGAACACTCATGAAAGACATACGCTCGATACACGCCGTATATTTTCATTCGCGAGGACTGCGAGTATACTTGGACACCACGAACGTGTCAACAGTGACAGCCAGCTCCTGGAAAATGTAGCCGTGGGCCCATACTTGTACTTGCCTATCTTGCTAGGCCTGATCCGAACTCCCGGTCGGAACAATTTCATTGCCAAAAGCGACGATGCCAATTCGAGGGCTGCATCATAGGTGATCATGGGGCGGCTTCTGATTTTGGTTTAGAGTTTAGTAGAAATACCATCTTAACATACTGCTGTAACCTCCCACTGAGGTATCAACCTGAGATCAAGTCCTCTACCACAACAACCACCGACTCTGCTGTTACGACTCGTGAGTACCATACATTACTCCTTTCCGACGTCTGTGAACGAGCATTTTTCAACAGCATAGATAGATGTCGGCCCGTACAACTATGCCCCTACGGAGTGGATCTTTGTCATTGTAAGTTATATCTTGAATGTCTCATCACATTCACTTCAATTTTTTCCCTTTCAGTTCTTGGTGCTCTACAGTATTTCGACCAGTAGGAATTTCCGTTATTAACTGTGTACAGCGACGACTTATCCCATTCAGTCCTCCACATAAGCCAGGCAATCAGCTACAGATTGTGTTGGATGCTTCCCACAGTGGCCTTTGCAGGTACCTTGGACGTATTTGGATGGAGTGCCAGGTTATGGTCGAGTCGAAGTCCCAGTCTTTGACACCTTTTGAGATACAGCGAGTGTTCATGCGGAAGAAACTGCCTGAATGCCCAAGAAACATTTTTACTGCAGGCTTGTTGGCACAATAATAGCACCTACCCCACTTGCTGCAGCCAACTTTATCATCCTTGGCGAGATAATCAATCAACTTGGACTCCAGTTTAGTCGTTTGACCCCAAAGAAATGTTAGTACCATTCTTATGTACTGGCATAAGGTTACTGATGTAGCGCAATTGCCATCCTTTTTTGCTCCCTTGTTAGTACCACACACTCAAAGTGGTGGTAAAATGTTATATAGCCCCACTCCTAGGACATTGTTTGCTTAATCGTGCAGGCTATCGGAAGTGCAGCGGCTGCACTTGCCGTTAATCAAGGGACAACCGCCCCTATGGTAGGCCCAACCCAGTACTCTATGACAATCACTCATTGGACACAGGGCGGGAACACATCATGCTCGGAGGAATCGTGGCCCACCTTCGTGCGTGATGAACCGTTTTAGCTTGCTTTCGCTGACATTCCTTTCCTTTACCGATTAGTCTCTCGAAGGATCTACGTGGCTTTGGCAGCAGAGTGTTTCTTGCGTTTCAATATAGTGCACTCGTCCGCCACGTCTGCTGACACGTTGACAAGGTAGAGAAGGGACAACGTAATGTGAATAAGAACTTAAAATATGCTTGTCGGCCTGGGCTACTGCACTCTCTTTATCTCCATTCGGTTAGCGTCCATCACGTCTTCTTATCGGTAGGTCTAACGTCTAAAATCATTATTAGGTTTGTGTACCGTACCATTGAGCTGGCTAACGGATGGTCTGGACCAATCATCCCGACTGAGCACTAGTTCGGTAGGTCGTGGCACTGACTCTGCTAAAAATACGCTAATAATGCTCTATTGCTGATAGACTGGCTGGATGGTTGGATGGCTACTCTTGCCATTTACACTCTTAATTTCATTCATCCAGGTGTCTTGCTGAAGATCGATGATCCTACTGCTTATACCTCCGACAAATTTGAAGAAGCTAGTGCGATGCATCTAAAGGTGTATGATATCGTCAACCCAAAAAAAATTAAATCAAATTACAGCAGTTTTCAAGAACAATCAGATTTCGTCTGTTTTTTCAAAGTGTTTCAACTCTCCACATATGGATAACCACATGCACCCTTCAGCAATAAGTGTACTACATAGTTCGACGTCATTTACTTGTGCATACACCCACACCGAAACTGTGCTGATGAGTCTACATCCTCCGAACACCAGCAACAGACGAAAATGCCAGAAGCACCAAGGTCTAAGTGCACGAAGCCTATTCACCAACCTGAAGTCGCCATTCACGTTAGTATCGTCGAAATGGTATCAAGAGTTCACATTCTACATTCTAAGGTCATGATCTGAGAATCGGGTGGAATATTCAGTGTGAGGTCACAGACATGAGCTCACCGTTGTCAATTTGTGCAACTCAATTTGTGACTCATGTCCTTGAGAGTGCTCCTTCTCTACAATGATGAACCTGGTATCCAGAATGAGATGACTGTTGTAATACTGAGAATGGGCGATAGCTCACGTTTGCATCGAGACTGTCGAGGATGCGGGTCCTCACGACTTCGCCAGTCTCCCGAAATTTCTTCCGAATGTATCGCATCGATCATTCATTGATACCAGTACTTCTAACGACGGAGACATTTAGCAAGGACATTTGTAAGGCTGCATACTTCCTTTCGTTCCCTGGGTATGCGCCGTCTCATCGTAGTACTTACGTGATTGATCGTCGGAAGTTGAAAGTTTGTGGTTCGACTCGTATTTTCGTGTTTCTGCAAATGGCTGCAACAATTTCATGCTTTCTTCGTGCGCGAGCACTCTCAGCTCATCGGTGGAGAGACTCGCGTGACATATCAATGTGCTGATGGACACTGCTCCGTCAAAACAGCGATTTGCTGCCAGCAAATCGCCGTTTTAACGGAGCACAGTGTCCGCGCCATTGCAATTTCTCCGCATGGCCGTATCCTCTTCGCAAGCGCATCCTGGGACAAGACTGCGCGATTGTGAGACCTCGAAAATGGTCAGCCCGTCGATTCGCTCCTCCAACATGCAGAAGAAGTGAATTGCGTATCGTCTTCGGCAGATGGGAAGCTACTAACCACTGGCTGCAGGGACAACAACGCATACTTATGGGATGTTTCTGCAATTGTTCAAGAAGCTGGCCCTATTGACAAACGTCTTTTGAAGTCAAATGCGAGTTGAACATCTCTCATCTCTATATCAACTCAACACACTATTCAGGAGGGTGACAAGTCCCTCCTTGATGTACGCGACACGTTTACATCACTTCAATTACAATTAAATATATGCATTCTAGTCTGACGCTACACGATGCCCGGATGAGCTACTCGAGGATGCCGATAGACCGCCCTTGTGTTGTTCCCGATGGCTCACCTCCACACCCTGACGTACGTCCATATTATCTGATGGTGTTTTGTTTTCTGACCTTCATATTCTCAGTTTTCTAGACGACGTCGCCTATTCCCCTGTAACGCATATCTAGATCATATTGCAAGAGATATATCTGCACATACGCGCGAGCTTCTTAGCCGCGTCTCCTCGATATCGCGACACGCATACCACGGTTTACGCGACACCCTACCTCAACCCACTGGCCGGAGTGGCACGGAAATCCTTGTCTACCCTCTGACCCATGTCGCGAAATGGTGAACACGGGTTACAGGAGCATCGCCCAGTGGTTGTCAACGTCGCTTGCTGCCCACAATATGCAAGAGAACGTCACATCCTCACGAACACTCTCAAACGCAGCGCATCATCCATTCCTTTCCTGCTATCAAACGCGAAGGCCACTGCCCCGCTCATCCGTTACGTCAACAGCACTGGCCGGCTGAAACCCACGTTCGGTGAAGTACCCCCTCCTACCCATAAAGACAAACGATAATGTATACAACAGAAGTCAATCATAATAATGTAAACTACATGTAATCACCCCGAAGAGAGCGCAGGACGCCGCACTTTTTAGTTGTTGTCAACGGGAAGCAGGACCATCATAGAGGCCCTAGTGGAGATTAGTCGGAGGACACGAAGAAAGAAGTAGCTGATTCAAAGCGGTAGATGTTGAAAGTAGAACTCGAGTTGGAAGAGAACCGCCACAGAAGACAACACACGCCACCATCATCAACCTCATCTACCGACCATAATCCTCTTCAACCTTTCTTTATTGCTCCGCGCTCCATCATTCCCCTTGTACACGATTGTCTAGACGATCCGAGTACCTGTATCATCCACAAACCACGCCAGGGCATATCAACTCACGCAACGTATCATCACGGCCCCCCAGATTGGAAGACTAGTGCATCTAAGACAGCCGGCAGGAACGGCAGGACCAGAGGGGGCCTACCCCCAATGGGGCATTTGCATAGTCGGAGACGCGGTGGGGGACATGGGTGTCCCCCTTTCCTAGATAGAAATGTCCTACATAG
>MU837196.1:6666-22484 GCA_029603245.1 Rhizopogon salebrosus TDB-379
CGAAGTACTCGTGTTAGCCTCACCTAGTACACGAGGTACCTACTACATATACCTACCTACCTACATTAGTCTACTCAAGTGTCAAGTTTATTACTGGAGAATTGGGGGGGACAGGGGTCCCCCAGACTAGAAAGTACTGTCCGACATAGGTACATATCTCTAATGGACATAAATGGAACTAAAAAAAAAAAAAAAGTTTATTACTCCCAGGTCTAACCCCCCGTCAATCGAATTGCGTATTTCCAACAGTGGCATCAAAAAACTGGTTCTTTGCAGCCTTTTATGCGATCGCCATAGCCTTTGTTACGGCTCACCTAAATTGCATTTGACTTCGTCACCGAGAGGAACACGGAGCAGAACGCACTTATAGCTACGCATGAGATGACGATCGGAGAGATGGACCCCGATTATGCCGGTGTGGATCCCGACTCATTGAGTGAAGGTGTCAATGTCGTGGTGCCACCCGAGCCCTACTTCCCTTCCACCTGAATCGGTCGAATTTCACCTCGATGAGTCAATGGGAAACGTGGGGGGGAGCTAAGCGGAAGAAGTCACATCGTTAGGAAACCCTTCCTTTGCAAACCTCGTTCATTATTTTAGCGTGATAGGTGCACTATCACTGTGACTCAGGGCGATCCGGAGGCATATGACAGGCGAAGGCGGACGTACATTGTCGCTAGCGATCTTAGTGAGGAGGAGTTGCAGCTACGGACCGAACTGCTGCAATGACTCAACCACCAGCATGTTTCGGAACGAACTCCGGGAATGCACTGGCCGTTTCGTTCTCCATGTAACGCTCAGCGACTTCAGGGAGCCCAGGGCCTAGGGACAGGGTGCTTTAGATCGTTTCATCCACTGATGACCATACCCAGTGTTTGCCCGTCGACGTCTGTTTCACGTCTCTGATCACCCCAGTCATTAAACACATACAAAAAAATTCCAGGCCACGAACAAGGTTTGTTGCAATAATGACATTTACCAAGTGAACAAGAATCTGACGCTCGTCCTCGTCATGCACTCTCGCAAGCCAGAACTGCCAAGGCTATCCATCCAACATACTAGTACTAGTAAACCCGTGCAACCAATCTATAATATTCGCTCGCGTAACAAGGAAGTACATAAATAAGGACGAAGACGTGTCATTATCAATGGAGTCGGGGACACGCTGATGTTAGCTATTCCAACTGTCCTTGGATCCGTTTGAACTACGTAACAAACGCGAGCATTCGTCTGAAGTAGGCTTTAGCTGAATTTATCGGCGTCATCTCTATCCTTCGAGGTTTGAGGCCTTCTGTCGGAGGGGAATCCCACATCCGTACTATACCGCCACAGCTGGAGTGATACAACCCATTGAAGGGAGCGCGGGTCACCGGTGGTAGTGACGTCCAATCCCCTGCGGCCAACCGTGTAAGAAAGCGTTCATTGTCTTTTGGCGGCGCATCTGAAATGTGTGTAACAACAAACACTTCCCGATGAAAGGGACAAATACCCACGCACGGAACTGTCAACCATGGCATGACTAAAATTGGTTCGGTCTGCAAAAACTATAGCGTACAAGTCCGACCAGTTGTGTGTGATATTGCCGCCATGATGGTGACGACGGAACAAGAAAAAACTGTTCCATTCCCAGAGGAATCATTGTTCAAATGAGCACGGGGATCCGTGCGACGAACGCGGAGATACATGGATCTGATCCTTGGCGTTAATATCCTCTGGCGTGAATGTAACTTTGACCGCAGTGATGAGCGCCCGTAGCAAGCAGAGTTTCATGAAGAAGGTGAGAAGGCTACAGAGTTGGTAAGTATATTCGTAAATAGATGGGTGGAACACAATTACTAGAAGTGTCCTGCTGAGGGAGGCCACCCATCCAGTGCAATGTCTTTACCACACTCAGCTTGGATTCAAGCATCTACTAGCCGTTTCTGGAAATAGACGTGCCTTCGAGCAAACTTTCTACTCTTTGGATTGCTTCCACAGCCCCTGTATGCACGGACATCAACGAATGTCGAATCCATCGCTGGGGAGTCGCTGCCAGAGAATATGGGACAGTTATTGCGTAAGTATTGGATAATTTCTGGGATTCTTCGCTCCAAAGTAACTCCGGATCCGTTAGGGCGCGGTTCACTTGGAAGTGTGCTCTCCGCCATGTAGTGCAAGATAAGTGGGCAATGTATGACATTCTGAAGGCCCTCCTCAATGAGGCGGTAGAAAGGATGGTCAGAAAGTAGCCTCCTTTGCTCACGACTGTCGAGGAAGACACATCTCTACAATATAAGAGCCCAAGCTCTGTTCCCGCGGAAACAATTCGTATGAGTAGATTCAATTTCGTATTCATAGCCTGGCTTTTGTGCCCAGTGACGCATACAGATATCAAATGTGACACAATTGCCGCGTCTGCCGTTTCGATCCTCCTAAATAGTCTGGCAAATTTCTCATATTGTAGAGATGAGTGACGCACTTGCCGTCTGCCGTTTCGATCCTCCTAAATAGTCTGCCCCACCTTCCTGTCGCTTCTTCATCTTCTTCTCTATCTCTGTTTTTCTTTATTCGGCTTCAAATGCACGTTTTCTCACTCAACACTTCTATCTGCAGAGTCATTGGAGAAGGTTGCATAGTCAACCTTCACAAATATGCTCCGAATTGCCGCTGTTTTTCACTTTAATTCGCTCGTTGGCATGTTCCTCTTACTCTATCCATTACATCATTGGCTCCGCTCTGCTCCTTTATGTCATCATCATCTTCGATTGCGATCGCCTGCGTTACAAGCATTACCATCGGCCATATGATTGACTTCACCCTTTTTGCCTTTAGATTGCTTTCATCTTCTTGCGCTGTCATGACTTCTGCATGTACCTTTCATGGTATTATTGGTATTCAGGATGCCATTCCTTATGCACTTGATAAGAAGAGATATTGGAAGATCGATGGGTTTGTGCCCTTACCGTTCGAAACTGATACATCTGCTGGAGATCTCCAAGTAACTGTTTTCGCTTTTGGGGGAGGGACTCCACCTCCAGAAGATGGCATTTATTTTATCAATGCACGTCTGCTCACCGTTACAAATGACGATGAGACTACGATTGAACTGTGCTGCGTTGACGTGCGTGTTTTTGATTTTTCTTCATATGTATTCTAATTGTCTCTGTAGGACATGCAGTTACTTGCTGAGGGAGTACGCGCGCTTCCTTCCGTAACTGTCATTGGGAAAGTGACCAAGGGTTCATCCGAACTTCATCACAGTCGTTCTTTTGACATCGATATCACGCAGTATGGTATTATGCCGCAACAAGTGGCTCGCATACGCTGCTTTTATCCTGATGGTCTTCGTCGCCTGCAGAAAACGACTGTCCCTGATGCCGGAAAGCATGTTGCCGTTCATGGAGTCATAACTGAAATCGAAGCTAGACGGTGCGTTGTACGTGTACACGACATTACTCTTGGCCCTTCCGATGGTATTATTGACGCACGTCGTAAACACGATAACGCCCCGCCAAAAAAGCTCGCTAATTTTAATTGGAGTGGAAAAGCTAAAAGGAGCAAAGTGGCCATCGCTACAGAGTCTGATGATGAAGATTCGCAAGTGCCACGCAAGAAGGGGAAACAACGTGAACAGAGCTCCGTTCACGAAACTGTTGACAACTCCGCCATCGCTGGTCCTTCTAACTCGCTTGATTAATGCGGTACTATATATTGTAAATTATGCTGCTGTTATTTATACTTCTTTTTTCCTGTGTTTATAATTTCTGTATTAATACTTTGCAATCATATCAGCCATCGCCCAACATGTCCTCCGTACGTGAACGACAACGTCTCTTAATGCAGAGAAATTACAAGGATGCTACATATCTCGAGCAACAAAATTATCGCCGACGCTTACAATATCAACGGCTGCAACAAGTGCAACATGAATTGACTGGTATGTTCTTCGACAATTCCTTCCTTCTCACAAATTTCATCTTTTCTTTTGTAGCACCTTTGTCTATGCTTTCGTCCCTGTCACCTAACTCTTCCGAACCTCCTTCAGTTCCTCATTCAAACAATCCTGCACGTTCATCACCCGTTAACGTAGTACAATGGTGGGTACTTTTACGAGAACACCCGCCCACGCCTATTACTCCAGCAACTTGGAATCAGTCCTGTCCACACTGCCACGCTCTTCTCCTATCTACAGAATCCAACTCGTTTTGTTGTGGTGATGGTACCCGAGTATTGCCACCTTTACCTCCCTTGCCAACACGCATGCAGATCCTCATAAACGATTCCACACGAAGGCATCATTTAATGGAGTTCTGTCGTGTCATTAACAATTTTTTCTCTTTTGCTGGTATCGGTGTCAGCGGTGGCTTTGAACATTTTCAGTCTGGTGCTGGTGCAGGTCCTCCAGCAGTTGCTATCACCGGTCGGACTTATCACCTTTTACGCGATACGGAGTACACAGAGCATTCCATTCATTGGTTTTTGTATGACGAGAAGATGCGGGAGCAAAAAGCACAGCAGTTTGGAGTTCGTGCTGCCGTTATACAGGCCATCACGGATGATCTTAATCAAGTCAACCCATATGTCCATTCCCTCCGACAATTCCGTCCTCGCTCTCACAAAAAAAGGCTACTCGAAATTAAAGATTATTCATCTAACGGCGACTTTGCTGCAGTCATGCATGCTGCAAATTCCACCGCTATAAATCCACGCTCTATCGTAGTGCGCCGCCGCTCCAATGCTGAGCCACAATTTCTCAACATCCTCTCTCGTCATTATGAAGCACTGCATTACGTCCTCCTCTTCCCTCGAGGTGAAATAGGTTGGGGATTGACTGAAGTCGATGGAGTTCCAAATTTATCTCAGGTGAACTGGTACCGCAGCCGAGTACTCGCTGATGATGGTGGAAGATTCACTCTCTTTGGAAGATTATGCTGTGAATATTTAGTTGACATGTATTCCCGCACGGAGGAAGAACGCCTATCCTATATTTCGCGCGAGCGCCGCTTCCATAATGATGAACTATGTGACGTGCACAACGAAGATGTTGAATTTCACCCAGACATCAAATTACCTTCCAGCTTTGTTGGATCACATGCATGGACATCAGAACAAGCGGCAGATGCTATGGCTCTCGGACGAAAGTTTGGAAAACCATCCTTCTTTTGCACCATGACTTTTAACCCCGAATGGCCTGAAATCAAAAGCCGATTACTCCCTGGCCAAACCGCATCTGACATTCCTGTCATTGTGGCTCGTGTATTCAAATCACGCCTCGAGAAAGTACTCCATGTTCTTCGCACACGTTTCGGGGAGAAAAAATACCTAATCAAAGTCATTGAATTTCAAAAACGTGGCTTCCCTCACGCGCACATTATTATCAAAGTAAGTATAGACTATATCATCGTGACTGATCACTGATCAATGTGTTTAGGTCCATCCCAATATTCCATTTGAAGAACTGGACTCTATCATCAGTGCTGAGCTTCCGCGTGATAATCCTGCTTTGCGAGAGAAAGTCCAACGCTACATGATTCACAGCCGTGAACATCTTTCACGCAGCAGCAGTCGTTGCAATCGCAATGGACAGTGCATCTATGGATTCCCTCATTCACTGCAGCCTACTACGACGATAGATGACTATGGACGTGTGCACTGGCGAAGACGAGCAGAGGAAGATAAATGGGTTGTACCTTACTGCGCAGCTCTGCTTGAATTTGCCGATTGCCACTTTCATTTCGATGTCGTCTACACTGCGAAGGTCTTCAGCTATCTTTACAAATATCTCTACAAAGGTCCAGATCATGCCTTCTTTGCTATTGATGAAGAAGACGACCGTATGCAACAGCCCGCACCTCTCAACGAACCTGAAGACTACCAAAAAGCTCGCTATCTATCTGCGCCAGAAGCGGCATGGCGAATACTCGGTTTTGAAACTACGAGGAAAGAACCATCCATCGAATGCCTACCTGTTCATCTCCAAGGACAGAATACGCCTCAATTCCGTCGTGGTGGCCTACGATCGAATGCCTCGTTATTAGACCGATACTTCCTTCGACCACTACAACTCGCGGATTTGCGTTATGAGGAATACTACGAGAAGTACATTCTATATCCCTATGCAGAAGGTGAAGAGCTGAAAGATGGCGAATTTTTGGAAAAATGTAAAGAGGGTGTGATGCGAAAGAAAGTATGCAGACGACAACGGTCTGAGAAAGTAGCCCGCATCGACACTGTCCCTATTCGTGCTGGTGAAGTTTTCTATCTTCGCAGCCTTCTCCTGCATCGCGCAGCATCTTCATTCGTTGATCTACGCACCATACAAGGTCATACATTCGACACTTTTCACGAAGCTGCAAGTGACATTGGCCTATTCGACAATCGAAATGAAGGTTTTCTCGCTTTAGAGGAAGCCGTGCAATCTCTGCGTACGCCATCGCAACTGCGTTTTCTCTTTGCTCAAATAATATTAGAGGGATATCCTGCTGTTCCTCTGTGGGAAACATTTCGACAAGCCATTTCTATCGATCATATTCACCGCCTCGCAGATGAGCACAATGGATACACCCTCACGTTACAAGAAGTGGACGACATCCTCTCTCATAACGGCAGACATCTTCATGACTTCGGCATCATTCTTCCTCAAAAACGTGGACTCGAGCTATTGAATGAAGACCGCTTCCTAAATATCAACCACGCTGCTCTACAAGCACAACAGGACAACATGTGCGAAATGCTCAATGAGGAACAACGACGCATTCTAGAATGTATTTGGAAACAAATTCAAACAGCTCAGAACAACATGTTTTTCGTAGAAGGGAGACCAGGACGAGGGAAAACTTTCATGGTCAACGCACTCTCCTGCATGCTTCGTGCATCAGGGCACATTATACTTATCGTAGGAAGCAGTGCACTTTGTGCAACTGCTTACCCTCGCGGCCGTACTGCCCACTACATGTTTGGTATTCCTGTCACCGAAGAATCCACCGATCTTCATTCCTCTGTCCATCCCTTCTCAGCCCGAGCAGAACTCATCCGTAACGCGACCGCCATCATTTGGGACGAGCTACCGATGGTGAACAGAGCTGCATGGGAATGCGTCGATGAACTATGCCGTCGGATTATGAACATCTACGACAAACCTTTCGGTGGAATACCATTCCTTGGTTTAGGAGATTTTCGTCAAGTCGCACCTGTTGTCAGTGGAGCGGGCGAATGGCCTTCCCTCGCAGCATCCGTCAAATCTTCCCAATTGTGGAAAAAAATGCGCATCTTCACCCTCGGCACCCCTATACGCAGTGTCGATGACCCTGAATACACGCGCTTCGTGGATGACATCGGAGAAGATTTCTCCGGCGAACGACGCTCGCTCGACCTAATCCAAACTATCTCGCAGCTTGCCGATGCAATTGATTTCCTCTTTCCTCCACACATCCTCGCAGATCCTTTTGCTTGCCTAGAACGCGCATTTCTCTCTCCACGTAATGCCTTTGTGGACGAATTCAATGAAGTCGTGGTCGACACCCTCCCAGGTGACTATGGTGCATCTCTTCCTCTGTTACGCATCGTGCCATTCTTACCCATCAATCAGAATCGTACTTCAGTTCAGACATCCTCAAAGAAGCAGATGAAGCGCCTTCAGATGCCCCAGAACAAACTCCCGATTATCTCGCTCTGTTGACAGATCCAAACACTCCTCCGCACCGATTAGATCTCAAAATAAACGCGGTCTGTGCAATCCAACGCAACTTATCCGTTGAAAAAGGATTGGTGCGAAATCGTCGTGTACGCATTACCGCCCTGCATCGCCGTTTCATCGAAGTACAGATTCCGCACACCACAGAAATTCATTGCCTCCCTCGTATCACGTTCTCCTTCAATCCTCGAGGCTCCAGCTGGACAGTAAACCGTAGACAATTTCCCCTTCGAGCAGCGTACGCAACGACATTCAACGGCTCCCAAGGACTCACTCTTCAGCGCGCCGTACTTGACTTGCGCACCGATCCATTCGCACATGGTCAACTGTACATTGCGCTATCGAGAGTACGTAACCGCGGTGATATCAGAATACTGTTTGCTTCGAATAATGAAGAGAGAGATACCGCAAACATCGTATATAAAAGACTCCTTCTGTAGCCAAACCAAAACTGCTGTGACTTCCTGAATGCTATATACTCATCTCCCTCCACGTCCGAAGGTGGGCTGAACCTCTCGTAATGAGTATGACATAGTTCAAGTTGCGCTGACGGTCCGCCAAAGACCGTTGACATCAGCAAAAGTGGCGAAAGCTGGCCAAGCATCGGCAAGTCCCGTAAGGGTGGCGTAGCATCATGCCATTGCAACTTGTGATTCAGAGATTTATTGACGTAGAATTTGTGAAAGGAATCACAAGTCTGGTGTTGGGGGTTCGGGGACCTTTTCACTATGCGCGCCCTGTAAACGGTCTGTTTTCTCTGACTTTCCTTCTTTCGTCAGCAATGTCCATGATTCTACTCCTTCCCTCAGTACCACTCTCCACTCCCCAACCCTGTCCTCAAGTTCATCCTCCAGCAACTCTTTGAATCGTGTAGATGAAGGTACGTTCATTCTGACGTCCTCGCAGATGGACCTCATGGCATGTGTTTACGGCAAGACAGAAGATGTCACTATCACGGCGTCGCGTCGTGCTCACTGCTCGCGAGAATCAAGGGGAAGCGAAAGGGTCACGGGTGAGTTGCGCTTTTCAATCTACTTCAGCCCAAGTCGTGATATAGTGCGTGCACAGCAACATCTGGATCCTCACCATCTCCACCCATATGACTGAACTCTCGTACAGTATCTCTGACATTCTGATTCAGACGCATATATTTGGTACGTGACTTCCTAGCCTTTGATCCGTTTCTCTCTCACAAAATCCTCACGTGTCTGAATCCGTTACCCCCCTCCAGAACCATAACGACACCCCAGACTCTGAACGAACGGTGCTAGTCCGCAGACATGCAGTACTCGTTACCGAGTGGGAAACCGTGCAGAACGAGACAGACGTACTCAAGGAGGAGTCGAAAGGAGTTAAGTGGCCTACGATGTTCAGAACAGTCACCGAACAGGCAGACAGAATGGTGGGGAGCTTGGAGAAGGTAGCTGATCTCTGTCAGGTGCGTTCGCGTCTTTTCTTCATGTTCCATACGCTAATACTAGGACCCAGGATTTATGGCAAGTACACCAGAGAGGTGCAGACGATCTTTTTAAAGAGATGACAATACATATTATTACAAGTCGTCAATCATTATTTACCAAATCAAAATACACAGACCGTCCATGAAAAACAGTATCGAGACGAGAAATGCTCTCCTCAATGCACATTCCTCCTCACCCTTCAATTGGTAAACCCGGGGTACTCAGAACCTAACCCGTACCCCCTTAAACCCGTACCCGCACACAAGGGTACGGGTAACATTCGGGTATGATGGGGATATACGGGTACCCAACCCTAGGGATCCGCACGGGTAAACGCCAGGTGCCAGAGGCCATACCCGCACCCGTACTCAGTGAAAACCTGTACCCGCACCCGTGGGTTTTGACGTCGCAAGCGTTCAGAAAAGCATTGGGTATAGGTGATGGTCGCGAAGAAGGTGGCGCGCGTGCGAGGGTGGGACTGAGTATTTCTTGGCCTCATTGCCATGCACTCGACCTCCTCCCTCGACGAGCAACTCTTGTCGTTGGTAGTGATGCGATTCGACTTACCGGTGATCTTATCAGAAGCGCAGACGTTCAAGATACCGTTGGCGTTGATGTCGGTACACAGGACGACCAGTGGGACGACTCAGCTTTGAGCTTGACAGCCGCGAGCCAGCTTTGCTCGCTTTGTGGATTGGCAATACAGGCCTTCTCGAGGACCTCGCATGCCACTGGGCACGTCGCCTGCCATTGGGACTTGAGTTTGGGTTTGAGAGGGCGGTGGTGAACGGCGGCGACAGGAGAGCTGTAATAGGAAGAGCCCAGCATGTCAGCGTAAATAGTATAAGGTCGAACGAAAGTAAGAACTGAGAAGAAAAGAGAAACGGGGAAGCGGGAAAATTAACAATGAACTGGACATACCTCCTCTTTCAACAACCTGACCTCTCCCTCCAGCATCCCAATCCACTCTTTGTCCCTCTCCTCAGGCTGCTCTCCATCATTTGTGGTTTTACTCTTCGCTCCTATCTTCGGGCTGGGGGTGCATTTTGGCGAGGGGAGGGTGTTGGAGGGTACTACAGAGAGGACATGTTCCGGCAGAAGGGAGCGTGTTTGAGCGTAACACTACTGAAAAAATAATCATTAGGGGAAGAAAATACCAAACAACTCACCGGAAGAGAGGTGGGAATGGTTGGACTGAGTGTGCGTGCGAGTGAGTGACGCCATAGGCTCAGGAGAGGTGGGAGTGAGTCAGTGTTGGCATTGGTGTTGGTTTCTGCGGCTTAGGCGGTTGGTACTAGGTGTATTCTTGTTGGAACGCGAAGTAAGGACGCTAGTAATACTGTAAAAGAAACAAATGAAAGATGAAAATGAAACATACCTATTTGGACCACCATACATCCCAGTGAACTCATCTGCCTTGCCCACACCCGTCATCGATAGCGTCGTTCGGACTGGAGTCTTCAGGAGAAATGAGTGGTGGGTTATTCAGAGTGGTGCCGCGTAAGAAGACAAGGTTGATAATGGTGTTCTAAGTTAGCCGAGGCACGAGGCTAACGTAGAAGTTAGTCTACGGGTAAGTAAGCGATGTGGCGCAGCACGTCTTGCTCTCACCCACATCCGCCGCTGAACATCGTAGCTAGTCGCCTGCTTCTAGTCCCCAGTATTCTTTTGTTCGTCATTTTTAACCAACCCAGCATCCATGGCTATCTTCGCCGAAGATCCCAACACAGCTATACGGCCAGATTTTACAACCGATCTCCACCAAGCAGCAAGGGACCAGCTCGTAAACAACGCAGTCGACGAAGCACAAGCCGCACAAATTCTAGCGACCCTCTGGAATTTAAATAACGATGCAGCCAAGGAACGTTGGGCAGAACGACTTGCAGAGGATGAAAGGGTGGCAGAAGCCGCGCGACTACTAGCTGCCGAAGAAGAGATTCAGCGTCTACGTGCAGAAGAAGAGGAACAGCAAGCCGCTCTCGACGATGAAAAGAAGAAGAACAAAACCAAATACGCTCCTTTCCGCAACGTCGACATCCCTTCACAACCCATCATCATTCCCTCATTCTACGCTTCCAGAAAAATGAAGAAAGGGGAATTCTGCGAACTCTTCTACTTTACCAACAGCGGTCTCGATGACGCCATTAAGAGCAACCTCTCCGCCGACCCAGAATCACTTGTCATGCTTCCCGCTGCAGATGGGCAGCACCAGTGGATCCCCGCAGGAGCAGCGAGAGACCCAAAAGTTGCAGTCACGAACGATGAAAACCTTTCCTGGGAAGAGTTCAATGAGGCTGCCTCCCGCATGATTAACTCCATGAAGGAGAACGGTTGGCCGGATGATCGGGTCAACATGCATGTCCAATTCTGGTCCGCATTACAGAACCACAGATGGCGGTACTCTCAGGACAAGATCAGACAGCGAGCACTGCTGGTCTACCAAGGCCAACAACGCCGACGGTGGCACCTCACTGTCGGTGGGCCGCTCAGCTACAGTCTAGCACGAATCAACCAGGATCTCCTAGACGAGACAAAGGAAGAACTGTTGGACCAGAGCCGCAATCGAGCAGCTTTACTGGCCAATCAGGTGCGTCTAACTTTTACTTTCACCAACATTAGCTCACCCACCTCGCTTTTCTTTACCTACCTTTCCTCTTTCTTCCCTCTCTTCTATTACCCTATCTCATCATGCGGGCATCACACGCCCTCGCACTTATTATGCGGGCCAATCATGTGCCCTCGCACCTGTCACGTCGGCCAATCATGTGCCCTGACACCTATCATGCGGGCCAATCACGTGCCCTCGCACCTATCATGCGGGCCAATCATGCGCCCTCGCACCTGTCATGCGGGCCAATCATGCGCCTTCGCACCTATCTTCACGGGCCTTCTATATGCCCTACAAAACCGCAAACAGACTCGCTCTGCACACCACTCATCACTCGAGAGGGACACCCGTTTCGCTAACCACACGCAAACCATCAACCGTTCAGCCATCGCACTGAAGAGAGCTGTATCCCCAACTGCAGAAATCAACCACTCTTTCAAGAAACCCCGCTCCTTTCGAGAATTCACCTCCTCTTCCAGACTCCCATGCTGTGCCGTCTGTCTCGGACGCAACCCCCACCGTGTCATTGACTGTACCATGTCACGCACCTGGGACAACCTCCACAACACCTTTTCCGAACGTGTCAACAAGACCCTCTGGACCAAAGACGGCAGGCAACTCTGCCCAGCTTGGCAAAGGACCGAAGGTTGTTCCAACCCCAAACATGACACTAGACACATCTGTTCGGGATGCGGCGCTACCTCTCATGGAGCCCAGAACTGCACTCGCGCACAGACGGCTTAACCCAGTCACGCCGTACAAGGCTGATGCCTGGGCCCTAGCACTACAAGCTGCTGGGGCTGCAATCCGTTTTGCGAGAGTTACAGAAGGCATCCGTATAGGTTTCAAACTAGACTTTCCCCCGATCACGCATATACAAAGCCCCGCTAATAGAGATTCCATTGTTACATATAAGAAAGAGTTTAATGAAATCATCCAGAAAGAACTTGGTAAAAAAAGATACATAGGCCCCTTCTCCCCTTCAGAACTCGAATCAATCATTGGCCCCTTCCAAACCTCCCCCTTATCCATGATACCTAAGTCGGGGAAACCAGGCAAATTCAGATTAATCCAGAACTTCTCTTTCCCGCACTCTATAAACCCATCCCATTCACACCCCTCTATTAATTCCTACATTAATGCCAATGACTTCCCTGCTACATGGGGTAAATTTTCAATCATTTACTTATTAATATCCCGACTCCCACCAGGCTCCGAAGCAGCAACACGAGATGTTTCAGAAGCCTACCGCACCATTCCTCTCCACCCTTCACAATGGCCCGCAGCCGTAGTCAGAATATCAGACACTCAAGTCTGTGCGGACACTTGCGCAGCCTTCGGAGCCACCCCATCGGCAGGTGTTTATGGGCACGTAGCAGATGCAGGTGCAGAAATCACCAGACATCGTGGCATGGGACCCCTAGACAAATGGGTCGACGACCATATCTACTTCCGCATCAGGAGAGAATTCCTCGAAGATTACAACAAACAGCGTGCTTCTTGGCATCAGGAATTAGCCAAAACAGGTATGCAGCAAACCGGCAGTAGACTTTGGTTTGGGGGACGCACCCTCGATGATGGTTCGATTGAGGAGTTCAGCGAAGACTGCACTTGGCCTCTTATAGACTTATCAGAACGTTCTCCCCGATCCTCACATGATGGCCAATTCACGTACTGCCTTGCAGACCTTGATAGCCTCGCACACGAGCTAGGAGTCATTTTGGAGCTGTCAAAAGATCAACCTTTTGAATCATCTACCACTTACATTGGTTTCCTCTGGCAGATATCAGAACGCCGAGTTTCACTCAGCCCTCCTAAGGTCGACAAGTACCTGGCTGCCATTCACGAGTGGCGCAAACGCCAAGTCCATACCCTCGAGGACGTACAGCGGCTCCATGGCAAATTGACACATGCCTGCTCAGCAATTCCACGAGGTCGTGCTTACCTCACTTCGCTTGAAAGAATGCTGGCACTGTGTAGCAATCAGCCACTACTCCCACGACGCCCTATCAAGGAAATTGCCGAAGACCTAATGTGGTGGTCAGAACATCTGCAGGCAGGACATGTTTCCCGTCCCATATACTCCCCCACCCGATTCTCAAACCCCCAAGCATTCTCTGATGCCAGCTCAGGCATTGGCATTGGCATCATTATTGGAAAATTCTGGAGAGCTTGGAGACTTGTACCCGGATGGCAAACGCGCAGTGGAATACGCGACATTGGATGGGCAGAAGCGATTGGTTTCGAACTCCTCGTTCGTACACTCGCCACTCTCCCTGAGCTTGGCAACCTCTTCATTGTACACGGAGACAACACAGGCATCGTTGAAGGTTGGTGGAGAGGACGACACCGCAACCCAGAAGTCAACAATGTCTTCAGGCGCATCCACGAATTTTCACACGCTCTACCCAGACGTTTCGAAATCCACACCACCTATGTTGCCAGTGAATCCAACCCTGCAGATCTGCCCTCAAGAGGCATCTACGGCCCCCTCGAACTTCTACTCCCTCCCGTCGATCTTCCCGAGCCCATTCTCGACTTCCTCGTTGACGCCACTCTGCCGCTCACTCCCACCGAGCTCCGCCTTCTGCGAGAACAGCGCTACCCCCCTGCTGCCGCAAAAAACATCAATCGAATCCTCCTCCAACAAGATGCCGCTGAGCGGGCCCGTGCCTCCAGCGAGGAGGAAGAACGAGTTATTCTCATCGCCCTCCAAGATTGCTGACAGCCTGGAGCGTAAACGTTTTGAGGCCCCCCTTGATGTTTCAGGTGGTAAATGCCCACCTACACCACAACGCTACCGACCAGACCTCACGCCCATGACATCCACTCTCCGTCCACACTGCCTGGCTAGAGATAGGCTACGCCTTTGGATCCCAGCAGGTGACAGTGCTCGCAGAATCGCAGCAGCAGATCTAATTCTACCAGAGAGCCAATTCGACAGAATTCTCAAAGTCTTGGGCTCCTCATGGGCCACGTCCACGAAGGAAACATATGGAGCAGGCCTCCTCGTTTTCCACGTCTTCTGCGACACCCACAACATTGCCGAATCCCTACGCTGTCCCATTTCTTCGACTCTGCTCCTAGCTTTCTTATCCAGCTGCGCGGGATCGTATTCCGGCTCGTCCTTAGCTAACTATGCGGCCGGGCTGAGAGCATGGCACTCTTTACATGGTCATCCCTGGTTGGTACAAGCCAACGAGCTGAAAGGAATCCTAGATGGTGCCACTGCTCTCGCCCCACCTTCATCCAAGCGTCCGAAACGCGAACCCTTCACTCCCGCCATAATCAACAGCATCCGAGAAAGTCTAAATCTCGATGACCCCAAGGACGCCGCAATCTTTGCATGCATCACAACAACCTTTTACTCTGTTGCACGCCTCGGAGAATTCACTGTCCCTGCAATTAGAGCCTTTGACCCCGCCAAGCACATCACGCGAGCGCACGTATCTGAAATACAAGACCGTCATGGTCTCCCCGTCACCAAATTTCACATACCTAGCACCAAAACGGCCCCAATCGAGGGCGAAGATGCATTCTGGTCAGAACAAATTGGCCCATCAGATCCAAAGGCAGCACTCAAGAACCATCTCCGCATCAACAACCCAGATGCAGCTGCTCATTTGTTTTCTTGGCGACATCCAAATGGGTCCCGCGCTCTCTCTAAGAGAGAACTTCTCACACGCATTTCTTCTATTTCCGCTGTAGCAAGCCTACCAAACCTCAAGGGACACAGTCTCCGCATCGGAGGAACACTCGAATTCCTTCTCCGGGGAGTTCCATTTGATGTCGTCAAATCAATGGGGCGCTGGTCCAGCGAAGCATTCACCATTTACCTGCGGCAGCATGCCATGATTTTGGCTCCTTACATCCAAGCCACCCCCATCCTTGAACCCTTCACGCGGTATACAATACCCCCCGCTCATTAACCCTCCGTGAGTCCACTTCCTAATTCCGTGGTATCTCGCTAAGCAGGATGCGTCGTAGACTCCTAATCTTTCGGGATCACAGCTCACTTCGATACCCTGGTTCGAGCAAGCCCTTCGGGCCGGAAAACCCTTCGGGTTTTCACCCAAAC
>MU837197.1:0-25996 GCA_029603245.1 Rhizopogon salebrosus TDB-379
TGTGCCTGTTCATTCCCATTTGTTGTAGATGGGGAGGCCCTCCAGATTTCGAGAGGGATGAGACTGTTGGGTTGATAGAGAGCGGGAAGCGCAAACTTTGTTCCTTCAATTTTATCCTTCAGCCATGCTGTAATGTCACATAAGAGATACAGTTGACGACTCGAACAACAGCAGTTTACAGACCTGCCGCCTTTTTTCCACCTTTCTTGATTTTCTTCAGTGCTCCCTGCAAGTCGGGGTGAGGCTCTGCTGATGCGATACTCAGTATGGCTACTTCCACATCCTTATGTACCTGGCCACGAAGACTACAAATATTGCGCTTATATTGTGCAAGACACTGGCGATAGAACCGGCGCAGGTGGTCGTATGGTTCCAAATTGCGGAGAAGTGTTCTTGACACAAGTACACACAGTACATACCTAGGCCTGTTGAATAGTATGGTTGCACTTAGCCAACGAGCCCAAAATACAAGAGTATACACTCACCTTGACCTTGACCTTTATGTGCGTCAGCCACAATGGTTTGAATTCCTTCCCCGTGCATGTAATGAAAACGAACAGCACAGCCTGTGTCTGCACTAGCAATCTCGAATATTCGCCGGAAGAGAATGAAATGGGATTGTGCCGATTGAGACGTCGTGAATGCTCGAGCACCGATAACAGCTACTTACAACAAATAATTGTCATTGAATTAGCCTGGAGAATCCTATAGATTGATAACTTACGCTTCATGTGCACAACGTCCCAAGAGTCCCCACAACCATACATCCGACTAGTCCTGGGTAGTCCATCATCGCACTGCAAGTCGTGAGTTTAATTCAATCCATATAATTCAAATGCTACGCTAATTGATACACAGGATCTGCAGTGTATGCTCGAAGTGCTACTAATACAGTGGGTCATCCTGGAAGACGTGCCCTCCCACGTCCCCCACTCGGACGAGGAGAAGATGGTATGGTTGTCATGAACCGACTTTCGGCATATGAAACAGGTCTCCTCGCGGACCTTTCTGGAGATGTAGGCATGAGTTTATGGGGTTGTTCCAAAGATGTGACCGGTGTGGAAGGTATTTTGTGGCAAGGGTACTTCGTATCCACATTCCGCACTGCAGAGGCTGAGTTGTGTTATATACCCTGGGTGTTAATAAAATATTGAACACTTTGCTCGGCTCTCACATTGGTGACTGGGGTCGTTGAATGGCTGTGCGCGCACTTTGAACGGTGATTGCTCGTACCTTGAAGTGACGAGATATTTGGGGGCCGACGAATTTCGGACGGGTAACAGGGGAGGGTAGACTCTGTTGGAACTCCCTTTGAAGGGCACACCAGTCATGTCACCAGTCTAGCACTTTCAAATGACTTTACTCTCCTCGCAAGCACTTCCTTCGACAGCACCATCAAGCTCTGGGCCTTCGAGTCCCGCCAGCTCATCGCCTCATTCCACGACACCGCCGCCTACTCCCTTGTCCTCTCACCAGGCTCGCACAAACTAGCATATACGACATCCAATCATGGCCCACCCAATATCTATATATGCGATATTCCACCCGACATCCTTGCTAGCGTATGGCCTGCACAAGAAGCAGTCAAAGTGTGTATTTGCCCGCATACATCCTCCTCCCTCATGTTAATGTCCTCTTACAGACCATTGAACGTGAACATTCACAGCTCACTGATCAACTCAATGTATGTGATCCTGTACGTCTATTTATCTCTGCTACTCACCCTTCGCCTCTTAGTCTGATGCAACTCGTCGTCCTGCTGCTGTGCGCCGTCACCTCGAGCCATCACATTTAGCCCGTCGCCCGCGAAGACCTTCCCCTGCAATCTATCCACAACAGCCCACTTTCATCCATCAAATTCGCAAACTCCTTCCATCGTCCTTTCGCAAGAATCCGGTTTCTCCAGTCCATTATGACAAACGTCGTGATCTGTTGGGTGTATGTTTCTTTACCTTGTCTCCTCCGCATTCGACTTGACGATCGACCTGCAGATCCCTGCCACATCGCGTCTGTCTCTCAATGGCTCTCTCTCAGGTCAGGCCGTCACTCAGACGCATTCAGGAGTGAATTATGACGAGAACGTGAGTGTCATTCCTGTGGTTACTGTTATCCATTTACATTTTATTAGCCTCGGCGAACTTCAGCACTAACCATCACCCAATCCTCTGCCAACGTTTCTACCACAGGCAAAGCCCAACGTCGC
Source organism: Rhizopogon salebrosus TDB-379 (assembly GCA_029603245.1). NCBI lineage: Eukaryota > Fungi > Basidiomycota > Agaricomycetes > Boletales > Rhizopogonaceae > Rhizopogon > Rhizopogon salebrosus. Next base: position 2,204 of record MU837197.1, read on the forward strand.
CTATTATCCTGGTGGTCCAGCAATATAGGCCGTGCACCAGTGCCTATTGCCGAAGTCCCTCTTGCGCAGGGTCAATTGGTGCGCTCGGTTGATCATTTTGTCCCTGACTTCGAGGCCTCATGTATGATTCTTTAGCGTATCGCTACATCGGGTGCTCCTCAGGTTCACAAGGACGACCTTGTTCGTGCTGAAGACTTTGATTCTTCCGATCCTTTGCTGAACCCCAATTTACCACAACCGTCCAAAGCAGTGCAGATAAACACCGGAGAGCATAGAAGCCGGCCGTTCTGTTTCTGCTTGTAGAGCTGTTTGTCTCATTCAGGTTATGATTGCGATTGCTCGTCTCATGCGTTTTCCTATGAGTATGTGCTACACCCCTTTCTGCAATGCTTCTGCCATGGTTGGTAGAATGAGTACTATGACGCGCGTATGATCCATTTGAACACTTTCTAAAGCTAGCGCACGTCGAACGTTGGACAGCATATTTCTTCCAAGCATTTGGCGGAGTCCTGCATTCTCGGAGTGCTCGAGTGAGTCGCGAGTTCTAGTTTCTGCTAGATTTAGTTCAGTGTGGCATAACTCTTCAATGACTTGATCGGTGGTTCAATAAATCAGAGGAACTTCCACATATCCATTGTTGCCAATCGTGTGCTCACTACTTATTATGACGCAATGTCATGTCACATCGCACCCGCCTTATCATCTGTTATGGATTCTACTCGACGGTGTATGATGCATCCACCAGATACAATTGCAATCTCCGAATGAGTTCATGGGGTATGATAAGAGTCACCGAACTTAGATGTGAGGGATTTATGTCCAGGATTTGCGACAAAGATGGGGCTGCGTATGTTTCGCGAGGTAGAGAGTAGCACGCAGACCAACATAGGCGTCCGTGAAAATGTGTCGCTCGAGGCCGGGGCCTGGCACTGGTCGGGCAACCCTGGATCTGTGGGCTCCAGTGATGCGAGACGCAAGAACTTTGTGAGAGGCGACGACATATAACGTCTGACGCAGCAGCACACGATGGAAATTAGAAAAATCTGACAGATAGTCACGGACAGCACGACGCCTGCAATCTTCATGAGTGGAAGCGCCAACGTATGCACCAAGGGAGGTCTCACAGAACACTCTGCACAGGGCTCGCTGGTCCGATAAGGCGCTCTGACACAGGATGGCATAGCTTGAAGCCAGAAAAGGGAAGTATGCTCTTTGACAGAATTAATATAAATAAAAGATGCTGTACAAGGCACAGCTGCCGTGGAAGGAAGCGTCTTAAAGGATAGAAATAGACGAGATAGACGCACAGATTCCCATCAATCAGGCGGTCGCTCTTCTTCCTCTCCAGCATCCCGGTAATATAAAAACCCCATCTGCCTTCCCAACACGGATGAATTAACGATTTACTTTATTAGGGAAAGTGCGGTAGCGTTCAAAGGGTTAGACATCTTCAAAATCACCCTCGAAGTCTGACCTGCAGCCCAGCACATAAGGAAAACATCACTGACAACCTCCGGAGACATCGGACATGGGTTCTAGATCAGCGGATCGAACACGCAAAATGATTGTGGGCACGACCCTGGTAGGTCACGAGCAATTCTTTTACTACACGTCGGATGGCAAGCGAAGAGAGAACCAGTGGGGTCCAACCATCGCTTACTTCCCCGACGAGCAGAAAATGCTCAGCGGCTCTAGCGACAAGACCGCTCGGCTGTGGGACCTTCGGGCGGGTAAAGAGATTGAGGGAACACGGGTTGTTTGTGAGCAGGAAGTAAATGCGGTGGCAGTATCAAGTGATGGTCGATGGGTTGTCACTGCCGGTGGAGAAGCGTATCCCCATGATATCCCTGGGGAACTCAAAGTCTATGAGATGAAGACAGGGATAGTGAAAAGATTTGAAGGTCACTCGCGAGGGATCACCTGCATCGATATCTCCATAGACAGCAAGCTATTGGCGAGCGGGTCGAGGGATGGTACAGCACGGACATGGAGCTTGGACACCAGCGAACTCGTGGCTGGCCCATTCGATATCGTTGATTGTGCGGGCGCAGTTCGATTCTCGCATGATTCGAGGAAACTTGCAGTGCATTCAGTGTTCGGGAGTTGCCTTGAGGTGTGGGATATTCAGGCACAGAAATTGGATAACAAAATGGGGAAACGTGATGGCCTCCATTTGTTACCCCGTGTGCCAGTGTTGTGGACAACGAAGGACAGAACTATCGTTGTCGCAGTCTGCTTCACGGAGGGCGATAACGACCATACCAAGACGATTTGCGAATTCGATTCATCGACACTGGAGACTGTTGGAACTTCCTTTGATGGGCACACCTATCATGTCACCGGACTGGTACTTTCAAATGACTCTACTCCCCTTGCCAGTGCTTCCTTTGATGGCATCAAGCTCTGGGCCTTCGAGTCTCGCCAGCTCCTCGCCTCATTTGACGACACTGCTACCCGCCACGTTGTTCTCTCACCAGACTCGCGCAAACTAGCATATACGACGTTCGATGGCTCACACAAGATCCATATATGCGATATTCCACCCGACATCCTGACTAACGTATGGCCTGGACAAGAAGCACTTACTACTGATGTATGTACTCACCCATGTCTATCCATCTCTCGCGCATCGATATCATCTACAGGTACCTGCAAGGTCACACGTTGGTGATTCACTTAGCGTATGTGATCCAAATCTTTTACTTTACACCACCACTCATATATCGCCATCATTGTAGTCCGATGTAGCCCGCCGTCCTGCTACCGTGCGCCGTAACCGGGTGTCACTACCCTTCACCCTCCTGCCACCAAGACCTTCCCCTACAATCTACCCACATCAATCCACTTTCATCGGCCACCTGCGCAAGCTGCTTCCCTTCTCTTTCGGGATTGACGCAATTCCCCGTGTTCGAGTCGATGAGGCTCGTGACCCGCTAGATGTACGTCTCGTTATCCTGCTTCCTCTGCCACCAACTTCACGACCGCCCTCCAGTTCCCCGCCACATTGCATCTGCCTCCCAATGACTCTGCACACTCCGCAACCCAGGTGAGTTTATGGATGAATCTTAATGAGATCGAGGGTTCTCTCACATGATATATTTTACTTAACACACCTCCTCAGTCTAGACCCCAAGCAGCAGCATCCACCAGCCTGGCCCCTGCTCCCCCTTCCACCGTCAGATCTAGTCCACGCCACATATCAAAATGGTGGCCAGTTCGTACAGGTCACGCACTGCCGCCAATTGTTGATGTTCCTCTCGCGCAGGGTAAAGAGGTACGCCTAGCCGCTTTTCATTGTCTTCGAGGTCTCAAGCATCAATTTGCAGCGCAACGCCGCAGCAGGTGCTCGTAAAGGTAATGGCGGCTACAGACGTGATGAAGATTTCGATACACCCCCACCTCCACCGAACTCTGATTCTCAACGAACATCTGCACCAGTGCAGATTGCTGCTGGGGAGCATGGAGGTAGCTGTTTGTGTTTCTGATTGTAGAGTGGTTTCCTGCGCATTCTCCCCACATGATTCTTGTCACTTGTCTTGTGCGTTATCATATGAACATGAAACTTCCGCAGATACTTCCCATATGAGCGCGGGGATGTTATGATGATGGTTCGAGATTGTTTCTGCGCAATTGCGGGATGATTGTGACTACGAGCGATGTCTATTAAGCCACAAAATTTGCCACTTCCCATTGTTTTCGAGGTCTTGATTTGCAGCGCAACGCTGCAACGGGTGCACGCAAAGGTAACGGCGCCCTCACCTCCACCGAACTCTGATCCTCAACGAACATCTCTACCAGCGCAGATCAACACTGGGGAGCATGGTGGCAGCTGTCTGTGTTTCTGATTGTAGAGTGGTTTCCCGGACATTCTCTTACATGAATTCTTCTCGCTCATCTCATGCATTGTCACATGAATATGAAATTTCCGCAAATGCCTCCAATATCAGCTCGGGGATATGTTATGACGATCACATCACACTGGTGTCGAGATAGCTTTCGGTGCAATTACGGGATTGTGACCACGAGCAATGTCTATTGAGCCGCAACACCCCAGAACCTTTACGCTGTCGGAGTAAGAAAATGATGGATCAGCGCTATCCGGTCCTCTAGAAACTCAAAAGCACACCCAAGGCGTACTCCCGAGTTAACGGGAGTCGATCTACGCTTCGATGGTACGAGAGTATTCGGAGGGATACTTAGCATTAGAGGCGAAGTGCATCCCGGAGCAAACCACTGGCGTCGTCCCTATATCTCCACAGCCTCCGGGAAGTTGTGAAATGTCGCACGACAGGGTACCGCGAGATATTATTTCGAACCCTTGTTGCTTAAAAGGTACAATGGGCTGGTACACTGACCACACCAGCGAGACCCCTCCCGTCTTAATAAAGCTTTCAAGTTTGATTCCAAAATTTAACACGCACGTGGCACCGATACAGATAACCTGCATCCACCAGGTGAGGTTCGAGGTCACCGCGGATTTACGACGTATGACGCGACTGCGTAATACAGCCTACCGGACGTGGATGCGAGTCATTTATGGCCGAGAGTTTGCCACCGAGATGGTGACGGGGTTGCTAGTGGCTCATCTGATACGTGCGTGGGCGCGCACGTTCATTGAGATTTTAGGCCTCTCAGGCCTACCTACCGTTGTTCATCTAGGAGATCAGACCGTTGCCTTTGATGTCGACATCGTTCTGCTATATCTTTGCTATGTGCACAAACGTTAACATAAAATTTGTACACGTCGGCACAAGACAAGAGACTCCATGTAGGAGCTCAACAAGAGACTCGCTTCGACGTTCATGATCGTCCACCTGCTACACTCCACGTCGCGGGGCATGCCTCTCACGCGCAAGAGAAGACACTTTAAGCGATCTTTTACTGGCTGTGTCTTGGCACTGTAAGATAGGAATGGTATCACTGTGATCTAGAAAAGGGGAGGATGTTCGACAACACAACGGCACGACGATGCTATCAAAAATGACAGCCTGCAGGGCACAGTTGTCATAGAAGAGGTGAGACGATATAAAAAGAGGCGGGTAGACCAACCAAATGCCCATCAATCAGGTGATCGCTGCTCGTCCTTGCCAGTCTCTTGGTAAGACAAAGGCTCATTTGCATTTGAAGCACAGATGAGCTGACGATCGAGATCAGCAGTGAAAGTGCAGCGTCGCTCGAACAAGTGCGACGCACAACGGACGAGAACACGTCACCAAGCGGTCCTTCCAGTGAACTACTTGCTAATTTCATCAGAGAAGATGCCGGCCATTGCTTCCAGATCGATGCCATCTGCAGCAGCTGGCAAACTAATTGAGGTCATGACGTTGGAGGGCCATGAAACATATGCGAACGACTCTGCCGACGGCCTGCCACTGGAGAGCCCGTTTGGTGTATCAATTTCCTACTTCCCAGACGGCAAGCAAATGATGAGCGGATCTGGTGACAAGACCGTGCGGCTATGGGACCTGGAGGCGGGCAAAGAAATTGAGGAAGCACGAATTGTTCGTGGGCAAGAAGTGCGTGCGGTAGCGGTATCAAGGGGTGGCCATTGGGTTATCACTGCTGGTGGATATCCGCTTCGTGATTGTCCAGGAGAGCTCAAAGCCTGTGAGGTTGACACAGGGAACGTAAAAATATTCGATGGCCACTCACGGCAGATAACATGCATCGATATCTCCATGAACAGCAAGCAATTGGCGAGCGGATCATCGGATGGTACGGCACGGATATGGAGCTTGGACACTGGCGAACTGGTGGCTGGTCCATTCGAGACTGTTGATTGGGTAGGCGCAGTTCGGTTCTCGCAGAACTTGAAGAAGCTTGCAGTGAGGTCGTGCACGGGGAAGTACCTGCAGGTGTGGGATATTCAGATACAAAAATTGGATCGAAGAGTAGGGGAAGATGATGGCGACCTCTTCACCCCCACGCCAGTGTTTTGGACAACAAAAGACAGGACCATCGTTACGGCATTTGCCTTTTACACAGAGTACGCCAAAACGATTTATGAATTCGATTCATCGACGCTCGAGACTGTCGGAGCTCCCTTTGAAGGGCATACCCATCTTGTCACTGGTCTAGCACTCTCCTTTGACATTGCTCTCCTCGCCAGCGCTTCCCTCGACAACACCATCAAGCTCTGGGCCTTCGAGTCGCGCCAGCTCCTCGCTTCATTCTACCGAGGTGCCAATTTGAACTTCCTTGTCCTCTCGCCAGACTCTCGCCAACTAGCGTATACGACACTCTACGGTCCTCCCAAGATCTATATATGTAACATTCCACCGGAGACGCTTGATAGCATATGGCCTATACGACAAATACCCAGTGTATGATAGTATCTGCCTACACTCATCTCTCACTCTCTAACAATCTCTTACAGACCAACGCACATCAGAATTCCCACAACAGTGATCCACTCAACGTACGTGATCCAATTCTTTCCCCTCTGCATTACTGATCCAGCGTTATTGTTGCAGTCTGACGCAGCTTGTCGTTTTATTGCCGTGCGCCGAAACACAGTGTCATCTGCTACACCTCGGCCGCTGAGACCATCCCCTACAACTTACCAATTGCAGCCCACTTTCCTCCACCATATCCGCAAATCCCTTCGTTCATCTTCTCGCAAGAATGCTGTTTCTTTTGTCAGGAATGACAAACCTCATGATCCTCTGGATGTACGTTTCTTTATCCTACTTCTTCTGCTATTGACATCATGATTGCCCCACAGGTTCCTGCTACATCGCGCTTATCTCCCGATGATTCGACGCACGTCACAACCCAGGTACATCCAGGAATGAATGCTGATGACATCGTGAGTGTTTACCCTGTAACGCCATGTTTTACTTACATTTCTTCAGCCGCGATCTCCAGCGGCACGCCCCATCACCCTAACTCCTGCTGCCGCTTCTGCCAACGTTAAATCCAATCTACGCCTCCTATCAAACTGGTGGCCTATTCGTGCAGGTCATGCACCGCCGCCAATTGTCGATGTTCCTCTCACCCAGGGTAAAGAGGTGCGCTCAGTCACTTTCCATAATCTTGGAGGTCTCAAGCATGGATTTGTAGCGCAACGCTGCAGCAGGTGCTCGTAGAGGTAACGGCGGCTATAGACGTGACGAAGATGTTGATACCACTCCACCTTCACCGAGCTCTGATTCTCAACGAGCATCTGCACCAGCGCAGATCGACGCTGGGGAGCATGAGACCAGTTGTTTGTGCTTCTGATTGTAGAATGCTTTCCCGGGGATTCCTTCACATCAATTATTGTCACTCATTTCATGCATTATCCCATGAACGTAGATAGCTCATGCCGTCGATATGAGCGCAGGGGTGTTACGACGATCAGATCGCGATGGTTTGATTTTTTTTTCCTGTGCAATTGCGGGACGATTGTGACTACAGGTGACATATATTAAGTTACAAATACACGCTATCGGAGCAATAGAACGATGGATCGGCGCTGTCGATAGCGGAGCACGAGAATACTCCACCAACGATCCTTCAATCATGTTCTAGGTGACCACTTGCTAATTTCGCCACTGAAGTCTTGTCCCGTCCATGCAGCATCTTCCGATGATAGGTGGGCGCTCGCGCTCAGAGAGGTTGCAGGCGTCGTAAGCCTGTCCGTGTGCAGTATCTGTCAGATTTTCCTGGGGTTTGGTATTTTCATCGTGGGTTGCTCTCTTTGCTGCATGTCTTCTCCTCGCTTCTTGCTTCTCGTACCCCCGAGGCCACATATCTAGGGTGGTCCCGTCTGGCATCGGAGGTTCAGCGCAACCTGGAGCCAACCACTGACGTCGTCGCTACATGTCCACGCCATTCACAGGCTCCGGAAAGCTGCGGCAGGCTGGGGTGCCGTGCGATACCAATGATTTCAAGCCTTTGTGGCATGAAAGCCACAATGAACCGGTATACCGACCGCAACGAGAACTCTCCTGTCGTCGAGCACGCTGGATGGAAAAATGTGCGTGTTGGTTCCGAAAATCGATGGGCACCTGACGCCAAAACATTGCCAGTTGGCCTAGTCTGCATCCACCAGGTGAGGTTGGAGGTCGATGCTTATTTGCAGAGCATGTTGTGACTGCGTAATATAGCCATCGGACGTGGATGTGAGGAATTTGATGAGCGAGAGTCTGCGATCGACATGATGACGGAATTGCCAATGGACATGCCCCGCGAGAGAAAGAATAACAAGCGAACGAACATGGACGCCGACGCGAGTCTCTTGTCGAGCTCGTACATGAAGTCAGGTAGGATGTTTTGCCTTGTACTGATATGACAACCGAGTGTTTCAGGTCTTGCAAGTGTGTGATGTGACGAGTTACCTGTAGAAATATTCATGTTAACGTTTGTACCAACAGCAGAGATATAACAGAATATTGATATTGACGGCAAGGATCCCTACATGAACAAGGGTAGACGGACCTGACACGCCTAAACTCTTGATGAGCATGAACGCCCACACACGCATCAGAGGAGCTCTTACGCGCAAGGAACACATTTTAAACGCTCGTTTACTGGGTGTGTCGGGGCACTGTAAGACAGGAATAGTATCACTGTGATCTAGAAAAGGGCAGAATGTTCGATAACAGAACAGAAGGTCGATGTTATCAAAAATGACGCCCCGCAGGGCACAGCTGTCGAGAAGGGGCAAGACAATATAAAAGATGTGGCAGACGAACTAAACGCCCATCAATCAGGCGATCGCTTCTCGTCCTTGCTAGTCTCTTGGTAAGACGAAATCTCATTTGCACTTGAAGCGCAGATGAGCTGACGATCGACATCAGTAGTGAAAGTGCTGCGTCGCTCGAACGAGTGCGACACACCACGGACGAAAACACCTCGCCAAACGATCCTTCAGACACATCCAAGTGAGCTACTTGGAATTTTGCTAGAGAAGGTGCCGGCCATTGCTTTCAGATCGACGCCACCTAGAGCAACTGAAAAATTGATTGAGGCCATGACCCTGGAGGGCCATGAAACAACCGTCAACTACCTTTCTCATGGTCAACGAGTGGAGAACCACAGTGGTGTATTCACTTCCTACCTCCCTGACGGCAAGCAAATGATTAGCGGATCTGGTGACAAGACCGTTCGGCTATGGGACCTGGAGGCAGGCAAGGAAATTGAGGAGGCACGAATTGTTCGTGAGCAGCAAGCACGTGCGGTGGCGGTATCAAGGGATGGTCATTGGGTTATCACTGCTGGTGGAGAACTCTTTCGTGATGGTCCAGGAGAGCTTGAGGCACGTGAGGTTGACACAGGGATCGTAAAAACATTCGATGGCCACTCACAGCCGGTAACGTGCATTGATATCGGCCTGGATAGCAAGCAATTGGCGAGCGGGTCAGTGGATGGCACGGCACGGATATGGTGCTTGGACACTGGCGAACTGGTGGCTGGCCCATTCGAGACTGTTCGTTGGGTAGGCGCAGTTAGGTTCTCGCAGAACTTGAAGAAACTTGCAGTGAGGTCGTGGGAGTACCTGGAGGTGTGGGATATTCAGTCACAGAAATCTGATGGAAGAGTAGTAGGGAAAAGTAGTGCCGAGCTCTGCACTCCCGCGCCAATGTTTTGGACAACGAAAGACAGAACCATCGTTACGCGATTTACCTTTCACAGGGAGGTCGCCAAAACGATTTATGGATTTGATTCATCGACGCTCGAGACTGTTGGAACTCCCTTTGAAGGGCATATCCATCCTGTCACTGGTCTAGCACTTTCCTTTGACTGTGCACTCCTCGCCAGCGCTTCCCTCGACAACACCATCAACCTCTGGGCATTCGAATCTCGCCAGCTCCTCGCCTCATTCGACCAAATTACTGTCCGCTTCCTTGTCCTCTCGCCAGATTCTCGCCAACTAGCTTTTACGACATACGAACTTGGTCCACCCAAGATCTACATACGCAATATTCCGCCTGATGTTTTAGCCATCATATGGCCTGTCAATGCACAAGAAGGACCCAGTGTATGTATATCACGCCCACCTCTCACTCTCTAACACCATCTTACAGGCAATCGCACCTAAAAATTCACAACACAGTGATCCACTCAACGTACGTGATCCTTTCGTTTGTGCATGCTACTCAGTACCGTTGCACTTGCAGTCTGGATCTGATGCAACAACTCGTCCTGCTGCTGTGCGCCGTCACCGAGCGACGACGCCTTTCCCCACTCAGCGTTTAAGACCTTTTCCTATTGTATACCAACAACCACTCACTATCCTTCGCCACCTACGCACACTGCTTCCCTCCTCTTTCCGCAGGGGGACAGTTCTTCCTGTTCAGAATGATGAGCCTTGTGATCCCTTAGATGCATGTTGCCGTGTCTTGTCTCCTCCGCTATCAACCTGATCATCACCCGGCAGGTTCCCGCAATATCGTCGCGGCATCACAACCTCTCTCACTCAACGCAGGGCATGAAGGACGTACATCCAGGAATGATTCCCGGCGGGAACGTGAGTGTCCACTCCTCTAACCAACATTCCCTACTCACATCTCTCCAGTCGAGATCGGTACTAGCACTGCCCATCACTCAATCGTCTGCCACTGCTTCCACCACCATCAGGCTGCGCCCACGCCTATCCCTATCAAACTGGTGGCCGTTGCATGCAAGTCGCGCACTGCCGCTTGTAGCCGATGTTCCTCTTGCGCAAGGGAAATTGGTGCGCTTGGTTGTTTATCACCGCCTTCGACTACTCATGGTTGAATTGATAGCGTCACGCAGCAGCAGATGCCCCTAAAGCCAACGATGACGAATATGTTCACGACGAAGACTTTGATCCAACTTCTTTACCGAACCCCAATTCACAACGAGTGTCTACATTAGTGCAAACCAACGACGGAGAGCACGAAAGTTGCCAGTCATGCTTATGCTTCAAGTTCTAGCACTGTTTGTATGCACATTTCTTGATATCGGCTTTGAATTATTGTGTTGTGTTTCATGCGATATCCCACGGCCACGTATTGGCTACACCATATACATGTCTTCAGTCGAGACGCATTCTAGCACTACCTATCACTAGGTCCCCTGCCATCACTTCCACCACTGTCAGAACGCGCTCCGTAAGTATATCAACTTGGTGGCCGATTCATGCAGGTCACGCTTCCCCGCCTACAGTCGATGTTCATCTAGCACAGAGTCAAGATTACATTTCCTTGTTATCGAAATCTCATGCATTCACTTGCAGCGCAACGCTGCAATAGGTGCTCCTAAAGGTAATGGAAGCTACAGACATGATGAAGACGTTGATCCCCATCGCCTTCACTGGACCACAATCCATCCACCGCAGGGCAGATGAACACCGGAGAGCATGTAGGCGGCCGTTTATGTTTTTGCTTGTAGAATTGGCTTCAAGACAATCCTCGGTATTTTGGTGTTAATGTGCTTCGTGCCCTTCAAAGTCAGTGAATGATGAAATGTCATGTCACATCGCACCCGCCTTTTCATCTGTTATGGATTCTACCCGACGGTGTATTATGCATCCATCAGATACAACTGCAACCTCCGAATGAGTTCATGGGGTACGATAACAGTCACCGAACTTAGATGTGAGGGATTTATGTCCAAGATTTGCGACAAGTGGGGCTGCGTATGTCTCGCGAGGTAGAGAGTAGTACGTAGACCAACATAGGTGTTCTTGAACATTTGCCGCTCGAGGCTCAGGGCCTGGTACCGGCGGGACAACCCTATATCTGTGGGCTCCAGGGATGTGAGAAGTAAGAGCTTCGTAAGAGGCGACGACATATAGCGTCGGATGCAGCAGCACACGCTGGAAATTAGGAAAATCTAACAGAGAAGCATGAACAGAGTGTAAGCGCCAACGTTTGCACTAGGGGAGGTCTCACAGAACACGATATGCGGAGCGGCAAGGCGCTCTAACACAGAATGGCATAGCTTGAAGCCAGAAAATGGAAGTATGCTGTATGACAGAATTAATATAAGTAAAAGACGCTGTACATTGCAGGCACAGCTGCGGTGGAAGAAAGCGTCCTAAAGGATAGAAATAGATGAGATAGACGCACAGATGCCCATCGATCAGGCGGTCGCTCTTCCTCTCCAGCATCCTGGTAATATGAAAACCCCATCTACATTCCAACACGGTTGAATTGACGATTTAGTTTAGTAGGGAATGTGGCGTAGCATTCAAAGGGATCAGACATCTTCAAAATCACCCCCAGTCTGGCCTACAGCCCAGCACACAAGGAAACATCACCAACGACCCTCCAAAGACAATGGACATGGCTTCTAGATCGACGCGATCCACTGGAACACGCAAAATGATTGTGGGCATGACCTTGGTGGGTCATCAACGATCCTTTCACTATACATCGGACGGCGAGCAAAGAGAGAACAACTGGGGTCCAACCATCGCCTACTTCCCTGACGGACACAAAATAATCAGTGGATCCGCGGACAAGACTACTCGGCTATGGGACCTGCAGGCGGGCAAGGAGATTGAGGAGGCACGGTTTGTCGGTGAGCAGAAAGTAGATGTGGTGGCAGTATCAAGTGATGGTCGATGGGTTGTCGCTGTCGGTGGACTCGGAGGGGTGCATAAAGTCAAAGTCAATGAGGTGGAGACAGGAAGTGTGAAAATATTTGAAGGCCACTCAGGACAGATCACCTGCATCGATATCTGCATGGACAGCAAGCAATTGGCGAGCGGGTCTTGGGATGGTACATTACGGATTTGGAGCTTGGACACCGGCGAACTCGTGGGTGGCCCATTTGACAGCGTTGATTTTCCGGGCGCAATTGGCGCAGTTCGATTCTCGCATGATTCGAGGAAGCTTGCAGTGAGGTCACAGAGTTATCTTGAGGTGTGGGATATTCAGGCACAGAAATTGGATAACAAAGTAGGGAAACGTCCTGGCCTCATTTGGTTCCATGTGCCAGTGTTTTGGACAACGAAGGACAAAACTATCGTTGCCTCATTCTGCTTCACGGATGGCAATCATGACCCTGCCAAGACGATTTATGAATTCGATTCATCGACACTGGAGACTGTTGGAACTCCCTTTGAAGGGCACACCCATCATGTCGCCGGCCTAGCACTTTCAAATGACTTTACTCTCCTCGCCAGTGCTTCCTTGGATGGCATCAAGCTCTGGGCCTTCGAGTCCCGCCAGTTCCTAGCCTCATTTGACGACACTGCTGTCCGCCACCTTGTCCTCTCACCAGACTCGCGCAAACTAGCATATACAACGTTCAATGGCTCACACAAGATCTATATATGTGATATTCTACCCGACATCCTGGCTGACATACGGCCTGGACAAGAAGCACTTGCTACCAGTGTATGTACTCACCCATGTCTATCCATCTTTCGCGCATCGATATCATCTACAGGTACCTGCAGGTTCACATGTCGGTGATTCACTCAACGTATGGGATCCAATTCTTTCACTTTACACCACCACTTATATATCCCCATCATTGCAGTCCAATGCAACCCGCCGTCCTGCTACCGTGTGCCGTAACCAGGTGTCACCATCTTTCGCCCTCCTGCCACCAAGACCTTCCCCTACCATCTACCCACATCAGTCCACGTTCATCGACCACCTGCGCAAACTCCTTCCCTTCTCTTTTGGGATCGACGCAGTTCCCCATGTTCAAGTCGACGAGCCTCGTGACCCGCTAGATGTACGTGTCGCTATCCTGCTTCCTCTGCCATCAACGTCATGACTAGCGTCCAGTTCCCTGCCACATTGCGTCTGCCTCCAAACGACTCTACACACGCCGCAACCCAGGTGAGTTTAGTGATGAATGTTAATGAGATCGAGCGTTCTCTGACACGATATATTTTACTTCATACGCCTCAGTCTAGACCCCAAGCAGCGGCATCCACCATCCTGACCCCTGTTCCCCCTTCCACCGTCAGATCTAGTCTACGCCACATATCAAACTGGTGGCCAGTTCGTACAGGTCATGCATTGCCGCCAATTGTTGATGTTCCCCTCGCGCAGGGCAAAGAGGTGTGCCCAGCCGCTTTTAATCGTCTTCGAGGTCTCAAGCATCAATTTGCAGCGCACCGCTGCAGCAGGTGCTCCTAAACGTAACCGCGGTTACAGACGTGATGAAGATTTTGATACACTCCCACCTCCACCGAACTCTGATCCCCAACGAACATCTGCACCAGCCCAGCTCGACACTGGGGGGCATGGAGGCAGCTGCTTGTGTTTCTGATTGTAGAGTGGTTTCCTGCACATTTTCCCCACATGATTCTTGTCACTTGTCTCGTGCGTTATCATATGAATATGAAACTTCCGCAGATGCTTCCGATATGAGTGCGGGGATGGTATGATGATGGTTCGAGATTGTTTCTGCGCAATTGCGGGATGATTGTGACTACGAGGGATATCTATTAAGCCACAAATTTGCCGCTTTTCATTGTTTTCGAGGTCTCAATTTGCAGCGCAACGCTGCAACGGGTGCACGCAAAGGTAATGGCGCCACCGAACTCTGATCCTCAACGAACATCTCCACCAGCGCAGATCAGCACTGGGGAGCATGGAGGCAGCTGTCTGTGTTTCTGATTGTAGAGTGGTTTCCCGGACATTCCTTTACATGAATTCTTCTCGCTCATCTCATGCATTGTCACATGAATGAGATTTCCGCAGACGCTTCCAATACCAGCTCGGGGATATGTTATGACGATCATATCACGCTGGTGTCGAGATAGCTTCAGTGCAATTACGGGATTGTGACCACGAGCAATGTCTATTGAGCCGCAACACCCCAAAACCTTTACGCTGTCGGAGTAAGAAAATGATGGATCAGCACCATCCAGTCCTGAGATTCAAAGTACACCTAAGGCAGACTCCCGAGTTAACAGGAGTCGATCTACGCTTCGATAGTACGAGAGTATTCAGAGGGATCCTCAGCATTAGAGGCGAAGTGCATCCCGGAGCAAACCACTGGCGTCATCCCTACATCTCCCCGCCGTTCACAGGCTCCGGGAAGTTGTGAGATGCAGCAGGATAGGGTGCCACGAGATACTATTTCGAACCCTTGTTGCTTAAAAGCTACAATGGGCTAGCTGGTATACTGACCACACCAACGAGACCCGTCTTAATAAAGCTTCCAAGTTTGATTCCGAAATTTAACACGCACGTGGCACCGATACAGTCTCATACAGATAGCCTGCATCCGCCAGGTAAGGTTCGAGGTCACCGCTGATTTACGACGTATGGCGTGAATGCGCAATACAGCTATCGGACGTGGATGCGAGTCATTCTATGGCCGAGAGTTTGCGACCGAGATGATGCCGGGGTTGTGAGTGGCTCCTCTGATATGTGCGTGGGCGCGCACGTTCATTGAGATTTTAGGCGTCTCAGGCCTGCCTACCGTTGTTCATCTAGGAGATCAGATCGTTGCCTTTGATGTTGATATCGTTCTGCTATATCTTTGCTATGTGCACAAACGTTAACATAAATTTTCTACACGTCGGCACAAGACAAGACGTCATACCTGACTCCGTGTAGGAGCTCGCTTCGATGTCGATGATCGTCTACCTCGCGGGGCATGCCTCTCACGCGCAAGAGAAGACACTTTAAGAGATCTTTTACTGGCTGTGTCTAGGCACTGTAAGATAGGAATGGTATCACCGTGATCTAGAAAAGGGCACGATGTTCGATAACAGAACAGAAGGACGATGTCATCAAAAATGACGCCCCGCAAGGCACAGCTGTCGTAGAAGGGGCAAGACAATATAAAAGAGGTGGCAGACGAACCAAACGCCCATCAATCAGGCGATTACTTCTCGTCCTTGCTAGTCTCTTGGTAAGACGAAGCCTCATTTATACTTGAAGCGCAGATGAGCTGACCATCGACATCAGTAGTGAAAGTGCTCCGTCGCTCGAACGAGTGCGACAGACAAAGGACGAGAACACGTCACCAAACGACCCTTCAAACACATCCCAGTGAACTACTTGCTAATTTCACCAGAGGATGCCGGCCATTGCTTCCAGATCGACACCATCTGCAGCAGCTGGCAAACTGGTTGAAGTCATGACGTTGGAAGGCCATGAAACATACGTCAACTATCTTCCCGACGGCCAGCGAATGGACAACATCAATGGTATATCAATTTCATACTTCCCTGACGGGAAGCAAATGATTAGCGGATATGGTGATAAAACCGTTCGACTCTGGGATCTGAGGGCGGGCAAGGAAATTGAGGAAGCACGAATTTTTCGTGAGCAGGAAGTATGTGCGACGGAGGTATCAAGGGATGGTCATTTGGTTATCACTGCTGGTGGAAATCCCTTTCGTGATGTTCCAGGAAAGCTCGAGGCCCGTGAGGTTGACACAGGGATCGTAAAGACATTCGATGGCCACTCACGGCAGATAACGTGCGTTGATATCTCCATGGACAGCAAGCAATTGGCGAGCGGGTCATCGGATGGTACGGTGTGGATATGGAGCTTGGACACTGGTGAACTGGTGGCCGGTCCATTTGAGCATGATGATTGGGTAGGCGCAGTTCGGTTCTCGCAGGACTTGAAGAAGCTTGCAGTGCGGTCGTGGACGGGGAAGTGCCTGGACGTGTGGGACATTCAGGCACAGAAATTGAATGGAACCGTGGGGGAAAGTGGTGGTAAATTCTTCAGTCTTACTCCCACGCGAGTGTTTTGGACAACGAAAGACAGAACCATCGTTGTGGCATTTACCTTTAACACGGAGGCCGCCAAAACGATCTATGAATTCGATTCATCGACACTCGAGGCTGTTGGAACTCCGTTTGAGGGGCATACCTCTCATATCACCGGTCTAGCTCTTTCCTTTGACTGTGCTCTCCTCGCCAGCGCTTCCTACGACAGCACCATCAAGCTCTGGGCCTTCGAGTCTCGCCAGCTCCTCGCCTCATTCGACCAAAGTGCTACCCACGCCCTTGTCCTCTCACCAGACTCTCGCCAACTCGCATATACGACATACGA
This sequence comes from Rhizopogon salebrosus TDB-379, assembly GCA_029603245.1. Lineage (NCBI taxonomy): Eukaryota > Fungi > Basidiomycota > Agaricomycetes > Boletales > Rhizopogonaceae > Rhizopogon > Rhizopogon salebrosus. The sequence continues at coordinate 19,141 of MU837197.1, forward strand.
ACATGGTTCACCCAAGATCTACATATTCAACATTCCACCTTATGTCCTTAGCAGCATATGGCCTGCACAAGAAGCTTCTGGTGTATGTATTCCCCCGCATGCACTGATCTCTCGCTCTCTAACGCAATCTTACAGACAGTCGCACCTAAAATTTTTCATAACAGTGATCCACTCAACGTATGTGATCCTTTTGTTTGTGTGTGCTACTCAGTACCGTTGCACTTGCAGTCTGATGCAACAACTCGTCCTCCTACTCACCGAGCGACGACGTCTTTCGCCACGCAGAGTTTCAGACCTTCCCCTATTGTATGCCAACACCCACTCACTATCCTTCGCCACCTACACAAACTACTTCCCTCCTCTTTCCGCAGGAGCACAGTTCTTCCTGTTCGGAATGATGAGCCTTGTGACCCCTTAGATGTATGTCTCCGTGTCTTGTTTCCTCCGCTATCAACCTGATCACCACTCCGCAGGTGCCCGCTACATCGTCCCGGGATCGCAACCTCTCTCACTCAACGCAGGGCATGAGGAAGGTACATCCAGGAATGATTCCCGGCGAGAACGTGAGTGTCCGGTCCTCTAACCAACATTTCCCACTCACATCTCTCCAGCTGAGATCAGTACTAGCACCGCCCACCACCCAATCCTCTGCCACCACTTCTACCACAGGCAAAGTCCGACCCCATCTATTATCCTGGTGGTCCAGCAATATAGGCCGTGCATCGGTGCCTATTGTCGATGTCCCTCTTGCGCCGGGTCAATTGGTGCGCTTGGTTGTTCATCACCGCCTTCGACTACTCATGCATGAATTGATAGCGTCACGCTGCAGCAGATGCCCCTAAAGCCAACGATGATGAATATGTTCACGATGAAGACTTTGATCCAACTTCTTTACCGAAGCCCAATTCACAACGAGCGTCTACACTAGTGCTAACCAATGGCGGAGAGCACGGAAGTGGCTCGTCATGCTTATGCTTCAAGTTCTAGCGCTGTTTGTATGCACATTTCTTGATGTTGACTTTGAATTATTGTATTGTGTCTCATGCGGTATCCCATGGGCACCTACTTGCTACACCATATACATGTCTTCAGTCGAGACGCATTCTAGCACCGCCTATCACTAGATCCCCTGCCATCACTTCCACCACCGTCAGAACGCGCTCCGTAAGTATATCAGCCCGGTGGCCAATTCATGCAGGTCACGCCTCCTCGCCTATAGTCGACGTTCATCTACCACAGGGTCAAGAGGTGCGTGCAGTTACATTTCATTGTCATCGAAATTTCACTTGCAGCGCAACGCTGCAACGGGTGCTTCTAAAGGTAACGGAGGCTACAGACACGATGAAGATATTGATCCCCATCGCCTTCACCGGACTACAATCCATCCACCGCATCACATATAAACACCGGAGAGCATGGAGGCGGCCGTCTATGTTTTTTGCTTATAGAATGGCTTCCTCGGTATTTTGGTAATGTGTTTCGTGCCCTTCAAAGTCAGTGAATGATGAAGGATGGTGAAGATATATGTTTTTCGTTCGAAGACTTGTGCACCTGCAAAACGTACGCGATAAGCCAAGTACGGATAAGTACTTTAGCATACGACGAAGATACGGTATCACGATGATAATATTATCAAACCGCAGAGGGATTGGTGTGTCCGAGGCGGATAAGGACGACTTATACAACACAGCTGATGCTTTGGCGCGCATAATAAGTACTCGCGTGCAAAAGAAGATGCTGTCTCGTGGTCGACAAATGCCAGTTGTGCTGGGCGCTCCAACACGGGAATGACATAGCTATGAGCTACAACGGGAAGGGAAGTTGGAGACAGACCGGAAGGAGGGTATAATAAGAGCTGCGTAAGGCACAGCTGTCGTGGAGGGTGTGTGGGAGATATAAACAGCGTGACAGACGCACCCAGCGCCAACCGATCAGGCGATTGCTCTTCGCCTGTGCCAGGTTCGTGGTAACGTAGATACCTTCCTGCATGGATGAACTGACGAATTGGCCACGGCAGGAAAAGTCTTGCACCGCTGGAAGGAGCGCGACTTGGGGGAGGACGGTGAGGAAAGAGATGAAGTACCGGCTGCGGCTCCCTCAGGCTTTGTGGCATATGTGGATAGTTGCCGATCAGGGTTCCTGCCACATCTCGGCTGCCTCCTAATGACTCAACGCACGCCGCAACCCAGGTACATCTAGGAATGAACGCTGATGAGACCGTGAGCCGGTCCGCCCCTATGCCAGCGCCGCGATTCTTCAGTCTCGACCCATCCCAGCACTGCCCATCGCTCTATTCCCAGCCTCGCATCCACCACTGCACCTGATGCTAGCATAGTCATGCATGATTTTATTGTAATTGGAATAAAGGTACCATTGCATGATTTACTGTAGTCCTAATCTACAAATCATGCATGACGGGCTAAGTTGGTGCCCTCGGTGGGGGTAGTACCCTTTTATTATCAATAGAGAACAATCACGCTCCTGATTTTAGATTCGGAAAGTCCGGGTGGCAAAAGCGGGCCAACAGTAGCCTAGCGTTTGTGCACAGTTTATGCACAAATCGTGAGTTACAACAGCTATTGCACAAATTAGCACTTCTAATCACAATGACTTCGTGCACAATTATGACACTATCAACTGCGTTTCCCAGGAAGTGCTCGAGCACGGCGCGGCGCCTCTCGTCGCCCGCGAGCCGCAAGTGCAGTGACGGATATTTGACGTGCGACTGCGCTCGAGAAGAAAAGCATGTCGTAACATGAGGGCGCAAGGAAGTCATGTAGGATGCGCAGAAGTAGAGAGTTGAGGGACGGCTTGTTAGGGAGGGGGGAGGGGGGGGGAGGGGTCCGGGGATGCGGAGACAACGAGCTCGGCAGGCATCCGACATAGATTATTTGAAGACAATGAATACATCGAAAATGCTATGATGGTCTGCCTCTATTCAGTGGTCATGTGTGAGATGCTTGAGCCCGCTGTGCACAACAGCGAGCTCAAAGGTTCGGGTAACAGTGGACGGGCCTTGGAAATTTGAATAGAAGGCAGGACCGACTATTTCATAATTTGTTATTTGGAGTGATGCATCATAACAAAGGGGGGTGGCGCTGGTTGCAGCGATTGTTGCATCACTGGACTGCTGCGCTACAACTGCAGCGTTTGTTGCATCAATATGACACTAACCTGTGGTACAGCTGTCATGGAGGGGTGTATGGCAGATATAAACAGCGTGGCAGACGTATCCAGCGCCAACCGATCAGGCGATTGCTCTTCGTCCGAGCCAGGTTCGTGGTAACGTAGATATCCCCCTTAAGCTTCCCGCATGGATGAACTGACGAATTGGCAACAGCAGGAAAAGTGTTGCACTGCTGGAAGGAACATCGCATCTTCAAATCAACGACTAGAGGCCCAGGACACAGTAGGATACCTCACCTCCGGGCCTTCAGACGCCTCCACGATACTCGACCAGTTCCCAATGTCGCTGGTAAGAGACGTGGTACGGCTTCCAAAGCAATGCGACACACCGCAAGAGCAGACAAATTACATGCGGTCATGACCTTGGAGGGTCATGGACTAGCCAGAGACGACCGAGCGCCTTATATATTCATTTCCTACTTTCCTGACGGCAATCAAATATTCAGCGGATCCAGAGATGGGATTTCTCGGCGGTGGGACTTGGAGACGGGTAAGGAGATCGACGAGGCGCGGGATGTTTGTGAGCAACATATATGGGCGGTGGTTGTATCACGGGATGGTCGGTGGGTTGTTGCTAGCATTGGTGAAGATCCATCTGGCGATCCTCACGGGGAGATCAAGCCTGGGACGTTAAGATAGGGATCGTGAAAACATTTAAGGGCCACTCACTGCCGCACCAGGGGATGATGATGTGCATCGATATCTCCGTTGACAGCAAGCTGCTGGCGAGCGGGGCGGGAGATGGATTCTGGATATGGAGCTTGGACACCGGAAAACTCTTGGCTGGTCCATCCGAATTCAAGACTCCTACATATCATCATGTAACGGCAGTTCGATTCTCGCAAGACTCGACGAAGCTCGCAGTGATTGCGGGTGGCAGTGGCAATATTGAGGTGTGGGATATCCAGGCACGCAAATTGGATGTTGTGAAATCTAAGCTTGCACGTGGCTTGACTATGCCGTCCGGGGTGTCGTTGTTCTGGACAACGAAAGACAGAACCAATGTAGCCGCAATCACCTGGTACCCCAGGCAGGAGGACGATGATGACGATGAGGACCACCCCGCCAACATGATCAATGACTTGGACGCATTGACATTGGAGAATGTCGGTGCGCCCTTTGAAGGGGACACTGATAGTATCTCTAGTCTAGCACTTTCCTTTGACTGTGCACTCCTCGCCAGCGCTTCCCGGGATGAAATCAAGCTGTGGGCATTCGAGTCCCGCCAGCTCCTCGCTTCTTTGGGCGTTCATTATCGTGTCTGCGATATCACCTTCTCACCCAATTCACGACAACTTGCCTACTCGGAATTCGGTCAACCCACGAAACTCGGTCCACCCAAGATCTATATGTGACATTCCACCCAAAATCCTTGCTAGGATATGGCCTGAACGGGAAGCAGTCAATGTGTGTATTTGCCCGCATACATCCACCTTCGCCGTGTTAATGTGCTCTTACAGACCATTGAACGTGAACATTCACAGTTCACTGATCAACTCAATGTATGTGATCTTATTCGTTCATTTCTCTCTGTTACTCATCTTTCGCCTTTTAGTCTGATGCAACTCGTCGTCCTGCTGCTGTACGTCGCCACCTAGAACCATCACATTTGGCCCATCGCCCACGAAGACCTTCCCCTGCAATCTATCCACAACAGCCCACTGTCGTCCACAAATTGCGCAAACTCCTTCTGTCCTCTTTTTACAGGACTCCGGTTTCTCCAATCCGTTATGACGAGCGTCGTGATCCGTTGGATGTATGTTTCTTTATCATGTCTCCTCCGCATTCGACTTTGACGATCGACCTGCAGGTCCCTGCTACATCGCGCCTGTCCCTCGATGGCTCTCCCTCAGGTCAAGCCGCCACCCAGATGCATTAGGGAGTGAATTATAACGAGAAGGTGAGTGTCATCCCTGTGGTTACTGTCATCTATTTGCATTTTATTAGCCGCGGGGAACTTTAGCACCAATCACCCAATCTTCTGCCACCGCTTCTACCACAGGGAACGCTCAACATCACCTATTATCCTGGTGGTTCAGCAATATAGGCCGCGCACCGGTGCCTATTGTTGAAGTCCCTCTTGCGCAGGGTCAATTGGTGCGCTTGGTTGATCATTTCGCCCTGACTTCGAAGGTTCATGCATAATTATTTAGCGTATTGCTACGTCGGGTGCTCCTCAGGTTCACGAGGATGACCTTGTTCGTGCTGAAGACTTTGATTCTACTGATCCTTCGCGGAACCCCAATTTACAACAACCATCCAAAGCAGTGCAGATAAACACCGGAGAGCATAGAAGCGGGCCGTTCTGTTTCTGCTTGTAGAGCTGTTTTTCTCATATTCAGGTTCAGGTTCTGATTGTGATTACTCGTCTCATGTGTTATCATACGAGTATGTGCTACACCCTTTTCTGCAATGCTTCTGCTGTGGTGGGTAGAATGAGTCCTACGACGTGCGTATGATCCATTTGAACACTTTCTAAAGCTCGTGCACGTCGAATGTTGAGCAATATGTTTCTTCAAAGCATTTGGCGGAATCATGCAGTCTCGAAGTGCTAGAGTGAGTCGCGGAACCTAGTTTCTGCTAGATCTAGTCCAGTGTGACCCCTCTTCAATGACTTGCTTGCTAGTTCAATAAATCAGAGGAACTTCCACCATTGTTGCCAATCGCGTGTTCGCTACTCATTCTGACGCAATATCATGTCACATCGCACCCGCCATAGCATCTGTTATGGATTCTACTCGACGGTGTATTGTGCATCCACCAGATACGATTGCAACCTCCGAATGAGTTCATGGGGCATGATAAGAATCACCAAACTTAGATGTGAAAGATTTATGTCCAGGATTTGCGACAAAGATGGGGCTGCGCATATCTCGCGAGGTAGAGAATGGCACGTAGACCAACATAGGCGTCCGTGAAATTTGTCGCTCGATGCCGGGGGCCTGGTACCGGTGGGACAACCCTGGATCTGTGGGATCCGGGGATGCGAGAAGCAAGAACTTCGGGAGAGGCGACAACATACAACATCGGATGCAGCAGCACGCGATGGAGATTAGGAAAATTTGGCAGATAAGCACAGACAGTAGGACGCGTGCAATCTTTATGAGTGTAAGCGCCAACGTATGCACCAGGGGGGGTCTCACAGAAGACATTGCACTGGGCTCGCTGGTCTGGTAAGGCGCTCTGACACAGGATGGCATAGCTTGAAGCCAGAAAAGGGAAGTGTGCTCTATGACAGAATTTAAAAAGTAAAAGACGCTGTACAAGGCACAGCTGCCGTGGAAGAAAGCGTCTTAAAGGATAGAAATAGACGAGATAGACGCACAGATGGCCATCAATCAGGCGGTCGCTCTTCTTCCTCTCCAGCATCCCGGTAATATAAAAACCCCATCTGCCTTCCCAACACGGATGAATTAACGATTTACTTTATTAGGGAAAGTGCGGTAGCGTTCAAAGGGTTAGACATCTTCAAAATCACCCTCGAAGTCTGACCTGCAGCCCAGCACATAAGGAAAACATCACTGACAACCTCCGGAGACATCGGACATGGGTTCTAGATCAGCGGATCGAACACGCAAAATGATTGTGGGCACGACCCTGGTAGGTCACGAGCAATTCTTTTACTACACGTCGGATGGCAAGCGAAGAGAGAACCAGTGGGGTCCAACCA
>MU837197.1:50036-109676 GCA_029603245.1 Rhizopogon salebrosus TDB-379
GCATTTGAGGGACTTGGGCTCGTTCATGTCATACATCGTACTTCGCCAGCATCGGTCGCAAGTCCCAGACGCACAAAAGCTCTGACTACATCGATGAATCTGACGAGGATACCGTCAAAATCACGCCCCTAAGCCATATTCCAGCTCATCATCATCATCCACAGTTGCCGCAGCTTTCGCCGCACTAGCGACTACAGCATCGACCGTGAATTTGACACAATGAACCCCATACCCACACTGCCCGCCCTATAGCCTCTACGAGACCCTTCTCTACCTCTGAAGCAGGTAGCAAAGCCTAAGAAAAGGAAATGTATCGCGCATGTATGCACCTGCTCCTTTCCAATCTTGCAAAGTTTCTTCAGAGACTCCAACCCATAGTAGCTCTGTGGATAGTTGTGTAGTGAACAGAGATAAAACGGTTGGGTTCTATGAGCTTGTCAGTTCGTCAAAGAAGTAGTCCGGATGGTGGTGAACATTTGACCAAGCTCAAGAAGGTAGTACTGACATTAGTAAATTTGTTGGCGTGCTGAATAGTTAGTCAACTATAAGTCCCCTGAATGCCAGTTTTTTCACCGTCCTTTTTTGTTGTCTTGTGTTTTGTTCACGCGTAGTGCCATTACAATATGCAAGTACGTTCAGCTTACGAATTTAGATTGACTTTCAATTATAGTCACATCTGCTTACGCCTTTAATAAACGCGGTAGCCACCTGCAAGAAATGGGTCATCATCGTCGAATGCTAGTTCTAGTTTTAGGATTCCGCCTCGTGCTGATCTCTTCATCATCTCCCCTCCTAGTGACCCAACAGAGTGTCCGTGATTTCAGTGCCCCCGATCCCAGTCCCGGTCTCGGTCTCTTCGAACCGAGTGGCACACGGCTCGTGTGCATCTACCGATGCCAGGTGAGGGTAATACCGTCGGTATGAGAAATATGCGAGGGTGAGGCCAAGCGCAGAGCCAGTCAACACGTCCTGCCAATGGTCTGAACAAATCAAAATGAGCATGCAACATGACTGCAGCAAACAGAATCGTACGGCGGTAGTCCATAGTGCGTGAAATCGCTACGAATGCGGCAACCGCAAAAGGAGTGATAGAGATCTACGATTCACCCTGAACAAAGCGTGGTCAACACGCGCTGGACTTTCCACAGAGTAAGTGGGGGCTCACAGCATGCCCACGGTTGTCGAATAGATGTGACTTACCGGCCAAGTAGAACGCAAGGAATCCAAGACCTGCAAAAGACACTTCATACTCATCAGAAGAGTGATATATAACACGCTGAAAGGTATTTGGCATACAGTTACTGCTGGAATGACCACTTGGGAAGCTTTTCCATCCATCTTCGAGACGGGGAGACATTCCAGATACCGTTGGCATCAATGTCGAAGGTGACTTCAATCCGAAAAATACCACGGGAGCGGGTTGGTAAACGAGACGGTTGTCGAAGTCCTCACCACCAAAGTGAAGGTAGCGGGAGGATGTAGGAGGATGTGGGGGGCGAGGATAACACTGAATTCCACTAGTTAATAGAAGAAACGAAAGAAAAATGAACATGAAACATACATATTTGGTGCCGGGTGCACCATACCATGGTCGAATTCATCATATAGTTGCGCATACGCTGGACAATATGGGTCAATCCGTGCATTTCTCTTTGCCAATTTTTTTGCTAACCATATTGTAGCTTTGTTGATTGCGGCATGTTTATGCGCTTCCGTAGTGGTAGCGTCGGCCATAAGTCCACACGGGAGGCAACGCAAACCTTCTCTGCGGACCGAGACGCACTCGACTCAGTGTCATTCACGAAGGAAAGTGAACTTACTGGCATGTTATACATGCCAGCTTCACCCATAAATAAGGACGGGACAAGTCCTATGACGACATTGATGTGGATATGGACAGCATCGGCAGAGTCTGATGATGTAGAAGGAGATGTTGATGAAGAGGACACCGGCAGAGGCGACAGTGATGAAGGCGAGGAGCATGAGCCCGAAGACCTGGAAGACATGGAAGATGGCGTGTCAGAGCACGTTCATGACAAATCTGTGGATCACCTTAATGGAGACGAGGATTCAGATGAGGAACTTGCTGATGCAGACTCAGAAATGGAGGACGAGCGCAGTGAATTCAACTACGGAGATCTCGAAGCGCATATAGTGGGGGTTAACGATGAGGATGATGACGAAGATGACTTGGAAGAGAGTGATTTTGGTGCCGAGAATGGAGAGGGAGGAGGGAGCTGCGGATAATGGGCACGACTACGACAGCTATGGAGAATATTATGTATTCAAAATGAATGAGTTGATTGGTTTGGATCACCCAATTAGAGGAGCTCAAAGTTTGATTTCGAAGTCAATTTGGACGTGGATTTGGACTTGGATTTGGAGCCTCAAAAATCCAAATCCGTCGAAATCAAGTCGAAATCGTGGGGTGTCATGTCAACGTTGAAATCGGATTTGGATCTTCACGATTTCGCTTGTGGAATGTCTTGCCGCGTCGGAGTTCAAATGCATTGTTTTAGGGGTAGTAATATCATAGAAAACCGAGTTATTACGGTCCGTCTGTCTCTCGTCTGTTAAAGACTGAGGTGCATGAACATATGAAAACTTCTCGCTGGACTTCATACGAAAAGATGATTGACTAATCAATCAATTCGCGTTCAGCATCTGAGGGTTTTCGGCTTCGGAGCGAGTTAAGAATGGCGCGGCACCCCCAGCACTTAAGCTCGAGGGTGTACGCAAAGAACTTGAATTAGACAGTCCAGCGTTCCCGGCAGTAAATAGCTTGGGAAAACCGGGGCCATCATTTACATGCATCCTTTCCCTGCTGTGGACTTAGTGTTGCCACAGCTCAGCTTGGCTCAGCTCATCTCAGCCTGGCTTATGGTGGGTCATTGGTGCCCCCTCCTCAGCTGAGCTTCAGTAGCTAGCAACTTTGAGTCCTGATGCATCATGTTATGCTACAAAACCCAACAAAAGCAAGCTCCCTTGGGCCAAGCCAAGGTGAGCTGAGACGAGCCTCGGCAACACTAGCTGTGGTTGTATCTCTTGAAGAGTGCAATATTCCCAGAACCATCCCCGACCCCAACACGCAAACATCAAGTGCAAATCCAAGTACTGCTTGCAATACAATACAAACATGATGAGCTCAAACATCAGTTCATGAGCAAAGTAGATAACAGGATGAAAGGCCGGCCATGTAACTCGAAGCCTGGAGAGCCCCAGTCCACTCACAATGTTCCATCGTTTTTGACTTTGACTTTGCCTTTCCCAACAACCTCTGGCTCGGACTCACAAATACTGACCCTTTGAAATAGCTCACCCGAAGTCACAGGTGTCTCTCATACTCGCATCGTGCTATCGTCTGAACACGATGCGAACATACGCCTGTTGCAAGGGTTCCGGGCTACGGAATTCACGCTTCCTAGGCCGTGGCCCTCCAAGGCCTCTAGGAGCACGCCCGTGTCGCAATGCCAGACATAAACCTTGCCATCTAAAAGTGCGTTGTGTGAGCACGAACTCGCAAGACACCATAAACATTACTAGTATACCTTCACTCCCACTAATGATGAAGTTTCCATCGACGCCACCAAAACAACTGCGGATAACATGGTGACTGTGGCGATGCCCAGTGAACTTGCGTGCAAGCCGGAACTCCTCCAAATCCCACAGATGTATTTCCTTTAATGCACGGTCAGTAACAAAGCGAAACTTGATACAAGCCAGAGGTAATCACGTTTGGGCAATGATTAATCAATGCAAAGCGAGAATCGTCAGAAATCTTGACACTAGTAAGTTCACCTTCTATGTGGACAGACCTGTGCGTAAGGAACGATGAGCAAAGACACTGTAAAATAAACATGCCTGGCCGTACAGCTTAACCTGTCTCGTTTCGAGATCGTAAATAATCATCCGATTCTCCGACGAATATCCCGCCATAGAACTATCATATGATGCAACGAATGGTGGTGTTGGTGGTGTGGGTGGCGATGATGGTGGCGATGGTGGTGGTAGTGGTGGTGAGGACTCTCGGACGAGGCCACGAGCAAGTGACCTCGAATTTTGTGGGGGGCTGTATTCTATCCCAACAGCCACAAGACGTCCCACACCAGGAATCACTGCAGCGTCAGTGACACGTATAGATATATCATCCCATGACTCCCGCAATTTGCCCTCCATGTCCTGTTGAGAGGAAGGTGAGGTGCGACAGCATCAGTTATGATAAGCCTACCCATAATACGATCTTTCGGTCCAGACTGACTGACATAAATCCTGAGCCATCGGGTAACCATTCCAAGGCTGATACGGTCTCAGCATGATGCTCGAGCGTCTTTATCAGAACTCCGGTCTACAAGTCATCAACGACCCAAACTAGATGTGAGAATGCGAAGTTAACCTTTGTGTTCCATAGGAAAATGAGGTGATCCGCAGATGTAGCTAAAATGGAGTCGTCTAGTGACCAAGCCAAACAACAAACGAAATATGGGTGATCGCGCAAGGTGAATTCTACTGTACAATCGCGCGATGACGTCTCTGCCTCGAGCTGTGGGGACAAGATTAGCACGAGAGATGATACATTTCAGCTCGGCTAACCCCGATGCGCCAAATAATAACAGTCTTGTCTTTACTTGCGCTTGCAAGACGAGTGCCATCGTGACTCCAGGCAACGTTCCACACCTCGTCCGAATGGACTTCGAGGATGGTTGTTGTTACGTGAGGGGATGCATCATTGTCGTACATATGCATGCTGAATAGCGAGAATGAAGTTAGATCCGTGGGTGAGTGGTAGGTCTTTGTCGTGGCTGAGCGAGAAGCGTGGAAAGGCGGCGCTGCGGAATCATGAGCGCTCACGAGCCATCTAAATCAGCGAAGTCTGCTAGACATGTATCCACCGGACGCCATTAGGCCCCCGAGTCGAGGTTAAATCCAGCCAAAGCAGAGTGTTCCCCGACTGTCACGGGGTTATGTGCATATTTGTCGATGATGATAGCATGCGTATCAGAGATGATAGTAAGATGGCAGCTGTGTGACAGTGATGCCAGTGCCTTTTGTTCCAGCGTCCATTGATCCCTAAAATGATGGACCCTCCGGAGAAATGACGCTGTGAAGTCGTCCCTCTCCGATGTGCCTTAACTTGATGGTTTGTTTCCCGTAAAGGGAGTTAAACTTCTAGAAGATCTGCTGCTATTTGCGCGCGACGTCGACCTCTTCCATTTTTGCACCGCCAATGGACACATCGGCGACTCTGTAGTTCCGGTGGAAACTACTGACCGACTCGATTAGTCTATCTTAGGCAGAATCCAGATCAAATAGAAGACGGTCGGTCCTTCCTTATACCACTCGATACCAGTGCCAACGAAAGTCATTCGAGATTCCAGGCACAGCTCTTCGTCGTTTGTCCAACAGAAGGTCATCGCGACGTACATGTTGTAAAAAAGCCAAACCAGCGTCCAGTAGAGTGAATCACCGGAGATGGCGAATCATGGCGTTTCACCTGGCAGGACGTAGTAGGACCAGCATGGACCTAGTTTATAGGCTGTCCCTGGAAGAATCTGACAATTCCAGGCAAACTCTTTACCACAGGCGAATGCCCAAAGTAAAAGTGGCAGAGGCGAAGTACACAACAAGTTGGTGCTTCAAGTTGCGTCAACTTGAAGTCCAGAACGCGACGCGCCCACGTGACGATATTTTACAACAATAAACTTTGATAAACCTAGTAAGTTATGTAGTGAACACGCTATCCTACGTCCGGGTTGCTACTTTAACAATCTATACTATGCGATATTTCGTGATGGAGTTCATTGGTTAGCGTTCGGATGACTGTGCGGTGTGATGAGTGTGATGAGGGCAAAATAGCAGTTGAGGACAAAAGCGAAAGGTCATTGATGTCCGAAGACCCCTAGTCCGCTCACAACGTTCCGTCGTTGTGGGACCAAGGTTGTCTGATTTTGCCTTTGCCTTTGCCAACAATCTCTGCCTCAGACTCAGGAATGGTGAGCCCCCGATATAGTTCACCCGAAGAGACAGGTGCCTCCCACACTCGTATCGTATGATCGTCCGAACACGATGCGAACATGCGCCTGTTGCAAGGGTTCCAGGCTACGGAGTTCACGCTCCCCGGGCCATGGCCTTCCAAGACCTCTAGGAGCACGCCTGTGTCACGATGCCAAACATAGACATTGCGATCTGCAAGTGTTGTGTGAGCACGAACTCACGAGGCACTGCGAAACGACGGTATAAGTACCTTCACTCCCACTGACGACAAAGCTTCCATCGATGCCACCAAAACAACTGCGGATAACGTGTTGGCACTGGCGTTGCCCGGTGAACTTTCGTGCAAGCCGGAACTCCTCCAAGTCCCACAGATGTATTTCCTTAAGGCCATAGTCAGTAACAAGGCGGAGCTTGACGTAAGAAAGAGGTAATCACGTCTGGAGCATGATTAATCAATGCAAACCGAGAATCGCCAGAAATCTTGACGCTAGTAAGTTCACCCTCCATGTGGACAGATCTATGCGCGATCGATGAGCAAAGGTATTATGGAACAAACATCTGCGCTCGTACAGCTCAACCTGTCTCGTCTTGAGATCGTAAACAATCATCCGGTTCTCCGTCGGACGTGGCGCCGTAGAGCTGCTATTGCCATTCGTCGCAACGGCTGGTGGTGGTGAGGACTCCCGGATGAGGCCTCGAGTAAGGGACCCCGAACTTGGTGGAGAGCTATATCCCGTCCCAACAGCTACAAGTCGTTTCACATCAGGAGTCACTGCAGCGTCAGTAACACGTATAGACATATCATTCCACGATTCCCGCGGTTCACCCTCCATGTCCTGTTGAGAGTAAGGTGAGGTGCGACAGCATGAGTTACGATAAGCCTACCCATAATACGATCTTGCGATCAAGGCTGGCCGACATAAACCCTGAGCCATCGGGTAACCATACCAAGGCCGATACCATCTCAGTATGATGCTCGAGCGTCTTTATCAGAGCTCCAGTCTACAGATCATCAGTGACCGTAAACTAGCTGTTAGAATGTAAAATTAACCTTTGTATTCCATAGTAAAATGTGCTGTTCCGCAGATGTAGATAAAATGGAGTCGTCCAGTGACCAAGCCAAACAACCAAGAGGATATGGGTGATCGCGTAGAATGAATTCTGCTATACAATCGCGCGATGATGGTTCTGCCTCGAGCTGTGGAGATAAGGTCAGCACGTCAGATGATACAGTTCAGTTCGGCTGAGCTAACCCCGATGCGCCAAATAATAGCAGTCTTGTCTCTACTTGCGCTTGCAAGATGAGTACCATCGTGACTCCAGGCCACGTTCCACACCTCGTCTGAATGGACTTCGAGGATGGTTGTTGTAACACGAGGGAAGACCTCATTGTCGCACATATGGTCACTGAATAATGAGTATGAAGTAGGATCCGCAGGTGAGTTGTGGTAGAGGCAGCGGTGTCGCTGATATTGCAATGACTGGGCAAGAAGGGTGGAAAAGCGGCGCTGCGGAATCATGATGGAAGAAGGTATATAATCTACGAAGGCATGACGTCAATAACCACAAAACCGATCCATGGGATATGATACTGACGTTGTAGATCAGCAAGTAGTTGTCGCCGTGATTTTCCCGACGCTCCATCCCAACATGAACGTCGTCGCAGATCCTCAGGGTCTGAACACATCATCAAGCTAGATCAAAGCTATCATGCGTGTACCATGTGAAGATATTTCAAGGAGCGCACCTAGATAATGCGTGGAGTTCCTCCTGTTCTGATACCGTGCTATAAGGTGCCAAATCATTCCGTAGTACTTGCAAGGCAGCAGTTGTCTTCTGCGCCTCCAGTAGTTCAAGATATTTCTGCTTCCCGATCAGGAACCGTGCATCCTAAAATTAGAAGCATCACTGAGGATCAGCCCGTGATAGAATGATGGGTATATACCATGAGAGCGTCTTCGTCGGTAACTCCAAGTTGAACGAGTAAAGGCTCTGCGTTGGCCCAGGCGCCGTGTAGGATATATTGCCGAAATTCTGTTACCTCAGATGCCTCTAACGAGTACCCAGACTCTGCTTCGAGGGTAGCAGCAGATTCTCTGAATGAAAGGCGATAAGGGAAAAGCCAAGAAGAGGGGGAAGGGAACCCACATATATCCGACGTCCCTGAGACTCTGCATAACTAACCTTACGAATTCCTCTCGATCAACGTAGGTGTCGTCGTAAAGAGTAGTGCCTGGCAGAGACACTCGCGTAATGGAGGAGCTATGCTTGGCAATGCCATTCCCCATCGAGGGAGACCCATTTGTAGTCGCCCCATTTGACACTGGAATAATGTAGCCATTCTCCTTACTTAGTCCATT
The DNA here is from genome assembly GCA_029603245.1 of Rhizopogon salebrosus TDB-379. NCBI lineage: Eukaryota > Fungi > Basidiomycota > Agaricomycetes > Boletales > Rhizopogonaceae > Rhizopogon > Rhizopogon salebrosus. Next base: position 58,388 of record MU837197.1, read on the forward strand.
GGAATGACCAGCCTTGTCCAAGGTGACGCAAGACGGGCCCGCCTCGGCTACGGAATCATACGAGGAGGGCAGATTGGGATTATTATTAGATTCAGGGATGCGCATGTCGCTTAGAGGCGATTCAGTGACGCGAAGACTGTGGCTGAGAGCAGTCAGGGAGGTGGAGGTAGAGTCCAGAGAGTTCAGACTATCGATTCTTTGTCGTTTGCGGGGCCGTGAGAGCTCAGTATCCGGATACGACGATGCTAGAGAAGTATGCATGGTTAGTAGACATGATCAAAATATTTTGGAAGCCAATCGAGCCGCACCTGTTGATGAAGTAGAATGCACGTCACCCACGGATTCCTCGAATTGGGACCGGGGTCTGGTGGTCGGAATCGCAGAAGCTCTATGAGCTTGTATGGCGACTGCCCTTGACTGTGCGGAAGTAGACTGGCTGTGACGCTCAGCAGTTGCAGATTCCAGGCTTCGGGACAGGCCTATGCGCGTAGGACTTGTGTCCTCTGCAGTATTGAGCTGAGTAAGTGAATCAATGATGGCAAATTGATGGGTCGGTGAGAAGCTCTTTCATGCAGCACCCTAGGTGCAGTTGCAAACCTAGAATGTTCGCGGGTTATTCTGGATGGCTTAACAGTGGTTAGCAAAGGAAAGATACGTGATGAGGACACAAGATGGGTTGCTGAAGGGGACTTGAGAGAGCCAAGGTAGCTTCCTAAATAGGAAGTTAATGGTCGCGTGTCAAGCTTTCGCACGCAAACCCCTGCAAACTCCCTCCGTAACAATATTGTGATACAATGCACTGTTCTCAGTTTATCATGTTGTGTGGAAAGAACGCGCCAACAGAGTCTTTGGCTTATCTCTGCATGCCACAAATCAGTTTGAAACACGTATGGTATCAGCAAATGGGAAAGATCGGGACTATTAGGGCATCACTCTGACTTGACAATGATCGGAGCTCAGCCCGCTGCGCGTTTGCAACGAGGCCCTGAAGGCCAAAGTAGCATTGCTGCCGCGTCCTATCGTTTTACAAGCCAGGGCGGTTGTCATTGCAGTGTCTCTGGCCGTGTTCCAGGCGTGCACGAACGGCAGATATTGCATAATGGTTAGTATCTACCGCGGAAGAGAATTTTAGAATGAATTCCAGACAATTACCGGGAGACTAGTCTCCCCTAGGCATACCAATGGAAGGAAGACAACGTTGCGACCGAATTTCAACAATTTGAGGGCCCGCCTCACTCCTGCTCGGTCCCTTGCAGAGGAATGAATATGCAGCACTGTGATTAATATTATCAAGTGCTCCCAAAGGCAAGCCCAAAGTGCGAAATATTATTGCGCAATTCCAAAATTTGAACGACGTATGGGTAACATGAAACAACTGTAATCCATATTGCTAATCCTTTCGTTTTATGTAATGACAAACTAGTAAAGACAGAATGGCGAATGATGATGCGAGATGCAGTAACTGCAATGAATGCTTTGCGTTTTGAATGTCACAACCGCGAATAATGAATGGTGATGCGAAGACGAAGAACGTGGCATGCTGCACTTATGTTTTTGCGACCAGAGGTCTTTCGTGTACTTGATGATATAGATATGTTACGTATGATCCAAATAAAAGCCGAGTGGGGAACTGGTGTGGTTGATTTTGAGTGCAATGCGACGAGAAAACGATGTGGAAGCGATAGAGTTGAGTCGATCAAAGTCATAGGCGAGGGGAGGTCGTTTCCTCGCGTCATTGCTTTTGCGGCGTCCGACGTGCGAAAAAATATTAGCGTGGATGAGAGCGAAAGATGTGGAATTTAGGGCACGAGCAGTTATGGAGGACTGGCAGCGAAACCGCGATAACGTTCTCGCTCTCGTATGCCACTCCTGCCATTTCCATAACCTGGCGCATCACGCGGCCTCGGGTCACCAAGCTCCTCGAGCTTGAAACGACCCCTGCGCTCGCGAGTCTCATTGATGGAATTGGCAACAAAGGGTGATTCCTCGAATTGCTGCATGGAAGACATCATCTTCGGAAGTGGCGATGAGTTGCGCCGGACACTTGGACGACCCCGAGGCAACGGAGCACAAGTCCAATCAAAGACTTGCTCGACGCTGCTAAGGCTATCCTGACGTTCGCGGGCACCCGGAACCAGGGTCTGCTGGCGTACGCGAGAACGAGAGTGGGAGCGACTACTGCGGGATGTGTCTGGTTGGCGTCGTCGCCCACGGGGCGCGGCTTCCGCGGCAGGGTGAAGGGCAGAGACAGCTAGCAAGGTAGCTAATTTTGGTGTAGGAGGGGAACCATGAGCATTAAGGTTGACTGTATTCCCTGAGCTACTGGAGAGCGGTGGCGAACTGCGTTGGGGAGAGCTGACCTGCAGAAGAGAAAAATATGCAGGGAGACTCGCACGGTTGCGGGAATTTTTAGACTTGGAGGTAACAGTGAGCTTGTGAGCCTCCCGCTCTTGCTCCGAAGGTTTCTTCTCGTGGAAGCTACGAGCATCGCTCATAGAGTCTGCATCATCTTCAGCAGTAGAAGGGACTTGTCTGAGTCCAGAGCTAGATGTGGAAGAGGTTCGGCGGTGAAGAAGGGGAATGGTTGACCTATTGTTGGTGGAAGATGGTTGGCGAGCGTAGCTAAGTCCCGAGGACTTGCACGGATGCAGGAAGCCCGCGGAGCGTGTGGACAGAGCTGCATCATCTCCCTCGTAGGCTGCGTCGTCTTCAAAACCGACAGAAGCATGGGCTTCCTCTTCTGTGTCAGAAAAGATAGACCACGAAGCGGACGATGCGGAGGAAGACGAGACGGAATATCGACCTCGTTTCTGAAAACCGCTGCTGAGGGCAGTTCCTAATGCGGACGGCACTAGCGCTGGAACTTCGCCACCGGGCGTATGGTCGAGGTACGGAGAAGAAAGGGCACTGCTAGCGGAAGATATGGATGGTGAATTGTACATGTCCAAATTTTCGCATTCGTCACTGCAGTAAGCACGACTGCAAAGAGGAAGTCAGTGAAGACCAGGTAGCTGGGCAGGGGGAAGTGCCGTACGCATCGTCACAGAGGTGTTTCGAGCATGTGAGGCAAATCTCCTCGAACATGAGGCTTCCTGGGTAACAAAGGGTACCACGCGTAAGAAACTAAGCTAGCTTGCTGGAGATGACAGTGTTGGAGCACGCTGTCGCTGGCGTCGGAGAGGATGGAGGGATGTATGAGGAAGGACAAGAAGGGACAGTTCGGCTTTAAATATATGGGGCGGTACGAGGAAATGGGAAATTCATAAATAATAAATCGGATTAGGACGTGACTCAATTCAGACAAGACTGGAACGCTCGAGTCAAAGCGTGTGATCTCACCGAAAGGGAACCAAGGAACCACGTCACGGTTGCACATTGCACTACTCGTGAATTTCACCTGCCTTTAATGGCAAAGCACGTAATCTTTTTCCACAAGCACCGCAGAATTCATGACCCTTCAGTGAGGTCACCCATTGTTCTACGCGATCGCAAGTTAGCACTATAGTGACGTCACAGCCGAAGGCGGCGCACGTGTGATTGCGCCACTTCACCTTTTGACACCATCGCGCGTGCGTTTAGCATTGAGATGAGCGAAATGCAGAACACGTTGACAGCCTTTAGACGACAGCAGGCAACTATTGTGCAACCTTGTTAAACTCAGAATTGAATGCGAAAAACGTTTTGAACATCTCTTGGCGTGTCCGAGTCTTTGGCACACCTTCACCTTGTAGCTGTCAGTCACATTATTGACTTTTACTCCCCGGTCGCACGTGAAAAACGAAGGATGTAAATTTTACCAACGGGGTTCGTGCTATAACACACGTACTTGATGTTATGTCACCAGCGCTGAACGTTTGAACAGCCTGCGGCGACCCGCACGGATTCAAGCACCCTCAAAGTTACGAGCTTTCTCAGCAATTACTTACTTATGCGGGTTGTGGACCCTCCCGATGATTGACAACAAGCTCGTCGGCGATGCGACCTATGAGTCTAAAAGTAGGCCAGGCCTTGATCGATGCGGAATTAACTTGTTGCTAGTCTGGGACCGATGCAGTCCCCGCTGAATATCAATATGGGGCATCACTTGCGAAATCCCCGGGAATGGGAGGTCAGAAGCCCGAACCATCAAGTGACTCCAACAGCGCTCCCAGGCGTCCCGACTTGCAACGTTCTGACTTCTATGCACTCTCAACATTTGCATGCCTGGGCCATGCTGCCTTAAGCACCAATGCGCTGGTAGGCACCGTGGCAGTAGTTTCGTGCTTTACAGCCATACTTCTTCCGACTAGGACCCCGGCTGCTCCTCAAACAAAACGCATGGCCACAGCGCTCTAAGGCATCTCAAAATCATTCATGCCCCGTCCGAGGTGTCATGCTTCGATGACCCGTGATACGTACGTCATGCCAACAGCAGCACCATCGAAAGGCAGGACTTCAGCCGTCAGGATTCATGTCTTCGATAGCAGGTGGACCAAGTGGACCACAACTGACGACTGCTAGAGGCCCCCGTAGGGTCGTCCGACGAAGCTAATCCTGGACATGCCATATTGGCAGATGTGACGGTATGGATTCCGTGAAGTGTGGGGATTTAATTGAGCTGAGAATCATTTGCCAGGTGTGCACCCAAATGAAATCGATGCTTCCTTGAGCACACTCGCTTCATCAAAATGATAAGATGTTTTCATGCAAGTGAACTGAAGTACTCGCGTACGTACTGAATTGGTGTGCCGGGTATGTGCGGACATACATTCTAGGGCGAAGAAGCCGCCGCCGCCGCCGCCGCTCCTTCTGCTCTGCGATCCATCACGAAGATAACAATGAGCCCGAGGTTGTTACTTTCGATGAACCGCAGCTAACTTCCTGTGATACTGCTGTCATTATCAGTGCTATTTTCGCTAGCTCTCCGAGCCTATGCTGTCATATAACACTCTCAGGCCGCGCACTTGGACAAGTGCTTTGGCCTGCGTGTATAAGAAGCATGGCAGCGGTAAAGGTTCCCGACATGGGAACATACTCGTTGCTTGCCCAAAGAAGACTAAGTTTCTTTGTTGACCAACATCGACGAGTATTTTATTTAGTTGATTTGCTATGTATGCTAACCTTACATCCTCGCTGACAGACATCATAAGTAATCCGAAGAAAATCAAATTTCGCTACTCGGAAGCCCGTGGGCTTTGGAATGGCCACTGGCACCATGCTTCGTTCTACAATTTCTTGTCTGTTACTTACAGCTGGGAAGCTGCTAGGACGGCAGCAATCTACATCGCACGACCAGGAAAAAAAAAACAGATCGGCAGGTACTTACTTACTCCAGTATCTCCAAAAAGCGTTATAAATATACGGAGGCTTATCTCCCATGTCCCCCTCGAAAGCCTGTGCCCCAAAAGCGATATAGCGTTATGAGGAGCAGGCTGCAGTTGGGGTCCTGTCCAAACCTATTTCCCCACATTTCGCAGGGTCCGTACATCGCGGAACCTGTATAGAAACCGCGATACGTACAGGTCCCGTGTCAAAGCAAGGAACGAGAGACGTACACTTCCTGTGGTTCCATGCCTATACAGGCCTGCACGGGCCCCTTCCGAGACCAAACAAGGTTCCAGCGGAGACCATAATAATAAAAACAATGGGATCGGGAAATGGAAGAACCAGGTTATCGGGGTGCCAAACACATGAATACAACTACAGGTTGGAACGACCCAAGGTCATGGGTTGCATATGATAATCGGTGATTCCTTGGCCAGGTTCGAAGCCAAGTTCCTGGAGCCAACTTTAGCGCCTTCTTACTTGCAAGTCGCAACACGAGTCCAAATTACCTATCTAAATTGTCCCGAACAAGCGCCAGCGAAACACATCAACTACGAATCGCCATTACAAGGTAATATAGCCACCGCAGGTGGGACTTCATCACGGCTATCGCCAGCCTCACGTTCCTCCACATCATGCGACGGCGTCGATGCGGCCTCATTTTCCGCCTCTGTGGCGGCAACATGGTTAGATTGCTCCACTTCCAGAAACGGGGTGTGATTTGCGTCTTCGGGAAGGGGTGGAAGAGCCTCCTCTTTCTCTGCGACATCTATTTTCAAGGATGGGGATTCTATTTGCTTGAAGCCTATCACCCCGCGGGAAATGCCTCGTGGAGGTACTACCACAGCATCGAGGTTTGGGCTCCAACTTCGATCTTCCTCCGCGGTGACATCATTGGCAGGTGTCTCCTGAGGCGGCGGTGGACTTGGCGCCGGAGACGGGCTGACCGCCGGTAGCGGCTTGTCTGACTTACCGCTATCCCTGCGCGACAGGAGACCCTTGATGCGCTCGTTAGGGCTGGCGGTAGCTCGGATACTACTGAACGCGGATCTCCGAGGCAAAGCCTTCTCCGCAACAAAATTTTTGAGCAGGCCCGTGGGCGCACCGACGTTCTTGAGAACAGAAAACTTCTCCTGGAGGTAGTGCGCATCTGCGAGCATTCTATATGCAAATCGTCACAATGAGGTATGCTGGGGTATATGTTTGGTTACCTGTCTTTCGCTTCTTGGCTCTGTAAGTCAATCTTGCTGTATTCTTCGGAAAGGCGGTGATTGATCGCAGCCACAACCTGAGACATGACAAACTGTGCAGTAAATCGCGATTGTCAGCCAACTTCGGTTTGTACGTAGAAATCAAACAGTTACGAACCTCCACGACTGGTGCTGTGAGGTACCTCGAAAGTACTTTATGGAGCGTGACAGTTTCCTTGACAAGAAGTTCCATGTAATCGTGGACACTTCCACCCTGCTTCGGTTGTTCCCAATCAACGCTCTGTTCGCGCTCGGGTTAGCTTTCAAGGTCCATGTCCCATGCAGGAAGGACGTAAAAACTCGCCTGTAAAGTTTTTACATGTGCGCTAGTGCGGTCGCCCATAATAGCAATCAACTTAGAATGGATTTCATTCTGATGCTCTTGGAAGTCCTACATAAGATAACACGCGTAAGATTCCACCATAATGTGTGGCGGTTCGTGTACGCACCCTCTTTAGTTTATCAAATTCGGTAAGCATCACCGCCTGGTTTGGACTAAGGTGGCGACGGAAGGTTTCTCGTACGTATGGTATGAGCACGATCATTATAGACAATGACTGTGATGCCAGTGCTAAACGGGTAAGATCGAATGGATCATGTTAGTGGTGACAAGTGCTACACACCAAGGTGTTTTGCTGTGATATTCTTCAAACCAGCTGACCGCATGGCGCCAGCGCCCAGGACAACTTGACAGGTTCTGGAATTGAATGCCTTCAGAAACTCGATGACTCGACTCATCGCATCAATATTAAGCATCGGCAGATTGACAACAAGTTTGAGGTAATCGAATAACAATCCGAGGACAGTGCCTGTCGCAGAAACACAGAAGTATCGTCCTTCTTCGATTCGAAGGTACTTCGGTGGTGTGGATCCATTTGTCTGCGAAGGAGGTTGAGATGGTAATGGCGAAACGCCATTGGTGGACGCAGTCGAGCTATCGGTCTTTCCGATGATAAGCTCAGCGGAGTCCTGAACTGCAGAATCCACGAGGACATCTGCCATGTGTTGCAATGCCGCAGGCACTGCGTTCATCTGATTCCACTGCTCATCTTCGACGAGCTTTGCAGATTGGCTGATTCGGGCCTGATGGAAGGTTTGCAGGAAGTGCTTAGCCTAGAAGGCACAGCGATCATTACGTATGGATCTTCTGTTCGTAAAGGCACCTACCTGACCAAGGACCACTCCCCTTAGCCCCATGATCATTCGCCGACATATCACTTCGCACTGCACCACGAAGCCCCACGAAGTATTGAAGAAGGTAAGGAAGCCGGATAAATCAAGTTGCGCATGCTGTTCGGATCGATATCCAATTACCATCGCCGCTAGCTTGTTTGAAAGGTCCGCAGCTGAAGATAGAATGTCCAGGAGTTCTTCTTGCAATGAGGTGATGTCTACTGATGGTTTGGGCGTCCTGTGTGATATAAACCATAGATATGAAAGCTCGGTGAGCGATACGGCGAAGAAGCATAGACGAAGGAGCCCATACTGCAAATTTTGTAGCGCTTCTATTAATGTGCTATTTTGGGCCTGGATGCCTTTAATTCCGTTCAGGAGACTCGTATACAGCTGCGAGAGAAGTGATAGGAACTCTGCGTGTTCTTTGGAGCGAAGAAGACTTGCAACCCCACTGAAACCAACACAGGATCAATAATGGTGCCAGTAAAGTCAACTCTCCGGTTACCTTGGGGAAGCTTTGGGGTCTTTGGATTCCTCTTCATCGGGGTTGAAAGACGGTAGGTGCTAGAGAACCTATCAATGATCGTTCACCATTGATGTGCCAAACACATACATGCCTGATGATCCCTCGCATTTCACTTGTCACAACCTCTCTCCAAGAAACTGTGGCTTCGCGAATGCCCCTAGTGCGCAAAAGTCCTTGGAGAAGGGGCCGTAGCCTATCTTTCAGGGAGAGATTCACGTTACCGGCGAGCTCAGGTGGCCCGTTCACTCGTTCTAGGAAGTCAAGCTTCAGCACATTGACGAGTTCCGCGGTAAGCGAAGAAGCTATCTCCATCGTCAATGTCCGTACGTGCACAGGAAGAGAAGAGAAGGCGATCAAGGAGGATAACGATATTGACGGAGACTTCCTAGCCCCTCCACCTTCATTTTCCGGGGGAGGTGATTCCGGCATAGGTGGAAGGGGAGATGATCGTCCGTTTGTGGTGATGTGGACAAGTTCCGTACGAGTTCTTCTGCCTGAAGCGGGAGGTTTCTCCTCAGCAGCTGTAGGATCCCAGGCCGCTTCTACGCCTTCAATAACTGTCAAAGCCTCGCCCCACTGCCCAGCCGAGACTAATCCTTTTGCCACACCTGTCATCTCTAGTGCGCCCCCGACCTCTTTGACACCAGCACTAACAGATTCAAGATTGAGTAGTTTGCGCTCCCTTCTGACAATCTCCAGTCCTCGTTTGGCGCTTTTTTCGTCCACCTCCTTGAGCAGTCCACGCAGCTTTGATATTCGATCAAGACATTCCTCCGATTCCGTCTGCAGGTCTTGCAAATTGGTCAAGGCAGCAAAGAATGATGTGGATCGAAGAGAAATTTCGCGAACAAGATGCTGTTCAATGGTATCCGCATGATGAGAAAGCTTCTCAAGAAGAGGGAGTGAATATGAGAGCGAGGAAGGGTCTGACGAATCATCGTCCTCTTCCCGGTGTTCTATGACAGCATTGAATGTCTGCGGGTCACCAAGATTAAATTGAGAATTAAAGAACACCCGAGGGACAGAGGCAAGTGGTGGTAATAGCTTTCCTGGCCGAGGTGTGCGCGGCGTGAGTGGAACGTCCACTGAGGCACGAGGCATAGAGGGTGTGTCCGGCTGACCATCCCGAGGTAGCTGCATGTGTCGTTCGAATCTTTCCCATTGCGGCGTAATGGTTCGAAGATACGGATCGAAGTCCTTACGCTTTACGCGCAGTAAATCAGCAGGGGGCACAGCTGGGATGGAAGAATGTGCTTTTGGAGGGGCTTGGCGTTTACGAGGGTTATTTAGAACCGTTGATATCGCTGAAAACAATAAGAATCACGCATGGCACCGGCATGAGCCTAGGTCAGCCTACCATTGAATCCCTCTGTTGAGCTACTCCACTCCTGGGGCAAAGCACCGAGCGCGATATTGGTGGTTGATACGTTGGGCAGTTCGAATCGAAAAGGCGTCGCAAAATAGTCACCTCCATGACCTTCAGTGGTTTCTGAAACGCTCCCTGGACCCCGCACGCGAGAAGACGTATCCCAGTTTAGGCGGAATGGACGTGCGGGTTGTGGTATTTCTGGCAAAGCTGCTACAGGCGAGGCTGGCCTAGAGGGACTTGAGGCGCCATCAGACATGTCCCGCGCTTGCTGCTAGAATCTTGAGTGCAACTTCGGAGAGGGCACAGGCAGACTCTAGATTGATGACGGACTTGGTCCAGAAGCTACTAAACTTGCAACTCGTAGTCTAGTAGAAAGTGTCGACCAGCCGTCGGCGCAAACGTCAGTTGCTTGCAGGTTCAGCGCTATTCAGTGAGCAGTCATTGGATCTTGCACGATATATACTTTAAGAAGGTTAGTTTAGTAGCTAATATCCTTGCATTTGGCAGGAGTACTCCCGCATTAGGTGCGCTTTGTTACTAAAAGTGCTAGAACGTGTAACTCGTAACATGCCCTAGCTCTGTAGTTCGTGCATGGCTTCCATTTTCAATCTTCCTGAACCACTTCGCACGTTCCTCAGCAAGTTCCCCCTGCACACCTACCCACCAATAAAGGCTACCCCAAGACGTCCATTACAAGGACATACACTGTGGATTACACCTCCCCGAACATCGGCGGACGACCAAAGCACTAACTCCGATATCCTGAGCGCAGATGTCAAGTGTCTGAAATGGCAAGCATATATCGCTTTGCGCGGGCTCACGGACATCGCTGTGCGGTGGGACATTTCTCCAGAAGGCGCAGTTGATGGCAGCTTGCCTTGCTTACACGTTCTTGCGGAAGTGCAAGGGGATGACAGCGGTGAGGTGCTAGCATCAAGCTTTATCCCTCGTTGGGTGGATATACGCACTGGCAGATGGGATGATCCGCTGAATGGTTTTAGAGATCAAAGTGCCAAAGATGAGAGCAATGCATGGGTTTCGCTGCTAGACGGAGTCGTGCATACTGCTTTGGTGTGTGCATTTTATTTCGCTTGTATTTCATGTCCACATTCTGACTGTTACCGCCAGACTCTATCGCAACCTCCAAAATCGGTCCTTTTTCGGCTTTTCAAGACGGCTGTCGCTGGCAGGGCTTTAGAGGTCACTTTTCCACTACCCGCCCCTCTGACTGGCTTGAGTTCACTATTGCCACCATACGGAGCGAATATTACGTTGTCATCCATCCAAGGACAGTATGCGGAGGCCATCGCTTCACTTTCCGAACGGCTAGGAGGTGATAGATGGTTTCTTGGCTCCGTGTAAGTTCAAGCCCTCCTATTCATGCAGTCATCAGGTAGACTCACCAACACCCCATAGAAATCCCACCGCCTTAGATGCATTTGCATTCGCCTACCTCCATAGTCTCTTGCATAGCGTGGACATCATAAGAATCGAGGTCGCTCGACACGAGAATCTTGTTACCTGGGAGCAGAGAGTACGGACACAAGTAGAGGGAGCCTTCACCACTGCATAACTCGTTGATTATCATTACTTTTAAATATTCTATGCACAGAACAAACTTCCGCACAACCAATCTATACGTGTTCTACAAGAATTTCACTCCCGAACAAGACGTCATTTATAGGAGGTCAGATCTTAGCCTCTCCATTGACATGTCCATGTCCATTAACGACCTTGTGTCCGTCCGATTTGTTGTGAAACCTTTTCTTGAGAGCAGTCATCATCTTGGCGAACCTGGTAGTGAACGTTGAAAATGTACTCCGTAGACAAAGACGACTGAAGTCCCACCAGAACCAGTTGAGCACTTGGAGCAAGATATTGCCACCTCCATAGATGACAACGTATGGAGTTGAGACTTGGTCATACACGCCATTCAAGGTCACAAAAAAGTCATACGACTGCATTAGAAACATCAGTATCATATGCATGACAGAGAAATGAACTCCCACCATCTTTGCACCCCATACGCAGCGCACAGAGAAGAACGTCGCAATAAGAGCAATGCCGTTGACAAGCTGAAGGGTGCTACCTGTCATTCCCGTCTTGTCCAGGAACCTACAAGTGAAGCTCGTTCTACATCATCATGAGCCTACCCGATCATGGCTTACCAATGGAGATCCAAAAAGACAGTGCTCCTGTGAATAGTATGAACGAGAGGAACTGGGTGGGCGTCGTGGTTCACCACTTACAGTTCCCAAAACAAGAAGCGCACTCCATAGTATGGTACGAAGGGCGTCTGAACGGACGTATTATACCCATTTCATGTGAGCTCAATATGATGGCGTTACGCACAAATCCAAGGACGTATATCAGGAGGCATGAAACGCCTAGAGCTACGTCAGAACCAAGCTTGCATATAAACTCGCTAGACACGTACCATGGAGAACGAACCCAATTTCAGTGAAGTGGATGATCGATTCCGCTGTGTCCCAGATGAAATACCTGAAGTGAAGACCTCCACGTAAAAAAAAAGGTGTTCACCGGAAGGAGGAAGCTCACCCCGTCGCAATAGCAATCACAAACCCTGCATCTTCATGCCATCCAAAAGCGCGGTTTTCGTCAAGACTCGGAAGATGAAGACAGCGCCCGGCAAGGAATATGATTATAAGAGCATGAACGAGCGATGCTACGTGTATGTCCCTGCAACTGTCAATGCCTGCCTGCCCTACAGGCACGTAGCCCATCTTACCAGTTATTCCGCACCCTCTTTCCCGCTTTCCCGTACGATACGGGGAAAAGCGCTCCGCTCACAGCGGGTGACAAACTATTGTGCACAACAGAGAAGAACAAGGAGGAGAGTACAATCACATCGGCAAAGTCAGGTATCTTGCTGATGCCGAGGTTCTGTGCTATTGGCACAGCAAGGTCGCGTACTTGCAGCCGCAGGTCTTGAATCATGGAGGGAATGAGGTGTGTAACTGTAAGGTGTGAAAACAACAAGAAGCGTTTTGCCGGCTAGTAGTGTATTTGGCGTTATGCGCGGCACAGCGGGACGCGCCACGGCTATCTTCCACTTTATGAAGGTGCGAAAGGCCCCTGGCGGGAGTTGGACAGGAGTTCACAAAGCGACATGACTTATTGTTTTAGAGACGAAGAAAGTGACAGGACAAGACGGTGAGTGCGGCAAAGAGCTCAGGTCGATCAGAGGTTTGTCTCAAATAATCCTTTATAATAAACAGCGGTTTGACTCCGAGTTGCTCCAAGTGACTCAGAATAATATAGTAAATCCCTGCATTCGTGAAGGTCTCTCCCAACATGAATAACACATAGATGCACATCCAGCCGAAACAAAACCCGATAAAAACAAATAAAACACTAAGTTATGCAGAGAAAGGGTGTGTGACTATATCGAAAGCGAAAAGCTCGCAAGTGGATAAAAATGGACTTGGAATGATTCGAGCGACCAAATGGACTTGCGGTTCCAAGTAATGTATACGAATGGAGTGTGAAAATGTGCATGTTGGCAAGCAAGAAGTATCGTCCATTGGTTTGGAATGTCACTTAGACGAGGGAATGTATGATATGGGGTAACGAGCGTGGGCGGTTTGTGTGTGCGCAGTATGCGGACACTTTCGGGAGGAAAGATGACTTCGGCTTCTAAATCTCTCTCCTGGTTTTCTTCGGTGACCCCGAAGACAGAAGGTGGAAGGGTATGTCACAAGTGTGGGGTATAAAGGGCGGCGCATCACATCACGATACAGTTGCAGCCCGTTTGCGGCGGTGCGTATGGGTCCTCACCCTTTCCGACAGGTCCCCACACGGACGGAACCTGAAAATACGTCACATGAGCGCAAACCATAGGTATGGGGGGCCGATATTTCAAATATCGTGAAGGGCCCTGAGGATCGGTAGTAGGAACGCACCAGATGGTCTTTCGTGGTCTTGCAGTAACGAATTAAACTATAACATAGTGAGATCCTTGTGCCTGAGTTCGGTGGGAAGATGATGGGACCATACCTTGCACTAGCTTCGCTCACTCTCATCCGCGGTCGTGCGAGGTCCTCTCGCAACCGCTGATTGTGCTCCGTGAGCCTGCGGAGCTTTAGCTCTGACATAGACTGCTTGTGCGGGCGAGCGTTCATGTTGAAAGGAACTAGAGAACGAAACGTCGGGGAAATGGGAAATATGAGATAAGAGGGTCGACTGTAAAGGTGAGCTGCTCGTGAATAAGGAAACCAGTAAGACTGAAGGAAGAACGGCGTACCTGCCCACCGGGCGAAGATGTACGGGATAATGGGGAAGAAACGACAGAATGAAGGTAGTGGGAAATACCGCATCGGAGTTCCAATCCACAACCAAAGCCCAAGTCAGCTTGCCAATTTACTACACCAGAGCTCATCATGGTACGCTATCCATCCCCAGGCAACGCGAAGTCGATCTCTCGAACGCGGCCCAGCGTGTCGAAGGCACACAAGTCTCGTTAGATGCCATCCACCCGTTCAAGCTTCAGGAACGTACTGACGGCATGACTTTCCTATCTGCAGCGATAACTACCGATAAATCGCGTGTGACGGCCCGTGACAGACTTTCTTCCCCCTTCAAGAGGCTTAGGCCTACGCATAAATGCACCTGCCAACCCCATTACCAGTCTCCAACCTCAGAACAGCCTGATGCATTTAATGAATATCGCGAAGAAGACCAATTCAGCGACGCAGACGACGGTACTATACACCAGGGTCCAGATGACGAAGATGAAGACGGCGACATGGACTCTGATTGGGACGAACATGCTACTCTAATCGCTCTCCTGGATGACGAGTGACTCTACAACCTTTGGAGATCCCTTGCTTTGTCACTCACTTTAATTCAGGGAGGAGGGACCCGATTTCAACAACCGGGAAGCTGTTGTTGATCGACTCCAGCCAGTGTTCGCTGCCCATGGACGCGTTGCAAAAGATCAGTTCAAGGATACCCTCGTTCCAGTGATTGCTCACGTGGGAGGTACTCACAAGCGTATCTCCAATGAGACCCACCCATCGTTGCTTCGTGGAGTCATTCTGTTCGACAAGAAATCAAGAGTCCTCGAAGATGCTGCAAGACGCGAACAAGATCAAGTGGTCTCGACCTATGCTAGAGTGACAGTTAGTTTGTGGAATCGTCATTGTCCACCTCATGAACTTCTGCTGTGCTTTCTAGGAAGCGCTTCAGGAGTTGTCTTTCCAGCTGCAAGGCGTATGCACCGAGAGCGACAAGCTATTCGAGCATTACGAAATGGCTATCAACGAACACGGTACTTTTTTCCTGGGCGTCTTAAAACCCTGACCAACAGAACAATCCTTCCATCTAGTCCAACGACTTAGAGATTACGTGAAATCGGTTCCTGGGGACACCGAAAGACTCATATCCAAACTCGACAAGACGCACAGGTCTGTCACGGCCGAAGACCATGCGAAAGCCAAGGAGAAACTTCTGCGGGGCATTCTGGACAGATACTAAGTGCGGTTCGCCTTCTATTTCCCATGTAACTTACCTGGACCCCATTGACATCGCTTCACCGAATTTGCTCCAAGGTGTGCTGCTGGTGGACGGCGCAGAATGTTGTATCGCATTACTTGGTCTCGGTCCGTTTTCTTGATAGTTATCATGTGGCTCGCACCGCCCCAGCTCCCGTAATGCGCTGCTTGGTAGTTCTATGTCCGAGTCACTAATCTCAAACGTACTTTGTTATCACAATGACCTATGCATGTGGCTGTCGGACAAGTCTGAAACCCGTCAAAAACGACCATTAGCTATCGGTCGACCGTAACTTCCGTCGGGGGATGTCTATTAGCTACCTCGTGACATTGTACAACGAAAATGTTTTTTTCCACGAAATTTCACCAGTTCGAAGAGCCGTGACCGCATATAGAAGTGTAACAAAATACTGTACAAATAGTCATCAAAGCAGTCAAACTGGGTAATTGTTGCGGACTTCGTCTCTCCACCCGTGATCCCCACCCGTCTAATCCTGTAGTATTTCTGGTTTGGTGACCCTGCGTTGTGGCACGACATCCGAAGTACAGTTATAAAGCGGCGGTCTATACAAAACTGGTGCGTGCCTTGGGAGAGGTTGAAAGCCCACTGCGCTCGTACCTTATGGGCCTGGCTAATCAAGGTCTTTTCACCCCCAGGAACCCTCATTATCTTCTCGCACACTCGTATTCCATAAGCATGAGCTCTAGAGGTGGACGACAATCAATGTCGGAGCTACGGTATCGCCGGTTGCTGGAACACAACCAGCGCCTGCGAGAAGATCTGGCAAGACCAAGAATTCGTGTTAGTGAAGCTGCTGCCAGGTGAGTTTCCTCCCTTTTTTTCTTATCGAGAGCTAAGCCAACTTGTTCATAGCCTGATTCGCTATTGTAAGACAACGAAGGATCACCTCGTATGTCCCGGACCTTGTGCCCTGAACGATAAGTTCATATTGACCAAAATTCACTCAGGTTCCGTCTGTGTGGGGTCCAGTGACCAAGGCGGAAGACGTGTATGGTCAACAAAAAACTGGTGGAGGTTGTTGTTCGATACAATAACCTGGATGCCTTTCCACGACCCGTTCGCCTGTCCATATGTTAAACGCCCAACACAATTCTCGCATATACCGCTCGCTATGATGCGTTTCTCCTCTGATAGCTTTCATCTCTTACGTGTACCTATATTCAACCTTTCATCAGGTTACATTTTCCATGCTGTAACCCCTACACTCTGCTTTCAATGTTTGATACATTTTCTTAAGACGAGGGGAATTGAACGATAATGAGAATACATGTCTTCTACACCTTGTCTAAGAAATGTCGAATGGCGGCTTCATTCAAGGCTCCAACGAACTGATCGACCTTCTTGCCGTCTCTGAATGCTACGACTGTCGGAAGCGCCCGTACCTGTATCATAGGTATGAGAACACCGAAAACTCATTGGTGCATAGGGATGCGCACCTGATATTTTGCTGCTAGCTCATATTCTGCGTCTGTATCCACCGTCACCAAGTCAAGCGAACGGCCACTCCCAGTCTTCACAGTCTCATCACTGGTCACTTTCTCCAGCAAAGGTGATATCATCTTGCAAGGGTTGCACCAACTAAGTACACACATGCTTGTCAGTAGAACGCCAGATAGGGTGACCGAATGTACACACTCTGCATAAAAGTCGACCAGAACTACTTTATCGTTTGCAGGATTTGTAGCAACTTTTTCAAAGGTCTGGAAATATCGAATAGATATAGCACTTGTGGTTATGTTGACCCAGCTGGTGCTAGATACTGACGAGAAAGGGTGCCTACCTGTGCGTTGGCGTTCAGATAATGCTCCTGGCATTTTGCGGAACGGTGGAATTGGCGCAGGACAGCAGAGCGCAATCCGCGTCCTGGCGCCAATGGGAAGTGCGCCCGCGTAGCTGCTCGGAGGGTGGCGGAAAACATTCGGAGAACGGGAGCACTGTGTGTTCAAACTTCAGAACAAAAGGTAACGGGAGACTAATAATACATAGATCCCGTGACTCACTCAGTCTTTTCACCGCATTGGACTTTATGTAACCTGGGTCCTGCACAGTTTGAGTACTTGCAAGCCTTTACTATGTTCAAATTTTCACGCTGTGACCCCCACGCTCTGTTTTCGATGACATTTCTTGTAACAAGAGAGAAATCAAACAACCATGTTTCATCACACAAGGACATGTGATATGTTCCCTACATACACCTTGCCTAAGAACTGGAAAATCTAATATTTACCAACGGGTCTAACGCAGCAGCCAACCATCTGAATGCCAAGAATGTCAGCAGCATCCGCGGCCGGATTCCATGTAAGTCCATAGATTGTGATAAGCACTTGAAGAACCAAGAGGGCATCCAATAGTCAGGCCTTGTGAATGAGAAGACGCGATCGTCGTCTGCGAGGCGCTCGACTTCTTGGCTTCCTGGCATTTGAAACAGGGATGCTACCAGCAGATCTTGCTCTGTGCTGCAAGAGCACCATGGTGTGGTTCCTTAGATGGTCCGCCAGGAATAAGATGGGGCAGAAGTTTGTCACAGGACGCGATAGTCGTGGGAGTAAAGTAAAAGGATGCCTTAGTTGAAAACATTTGAACCAGAGAATGACTGGTCTTTAGTATTTTCTGAGCAAACCTAAGCATGGTACAATGGCGAAGCGGCTGTAATGGCCCTAAACCGGGAATGCGAGATGGTTCTGTTCAGCGATCCAACCCATGAGTGCGCTGGTTCAAGACTGTCCCCTCCAGAAAACTTGGTGTCCACAGTTCCTTGCGCCGAAAGGTGTAATCGGACTTGGAATAATCGGTCCTTGACTGGCCAGGGAAGCAATTCCGCAACCTGCAGGATCTGCCGAGTTAGTCGTAGGAGATCAGGGCATGTCATCAGCCGCGCTGTGGGTCGCGCTGCTCGCAAACCTTTTTGCTTTCTTTTCACCCTTCTTAGAAAAAAATCACAGGTGATCAACAGCCAACAATTTATTTGCGGCTATCATCATGAGGACAGTGTCCGGACAAAGTGGGATACTATTAAGAGGAAAAAGAAAGGTAACTATACACGCTGGAACAACACACATCTTCCCCAGCGCAATGAAAAGGGCTACAGTGACAAGATGAACTATTCACACCTCTAACAACATTTAGTACCTGTCGCAGGTGCGGAAGAGTCGATTGCTACAGGAATGGTGTCGCTAGTGGGAACCTTGATGGGGTCAGCCGATTGCTCAAGCGACTTGGTCGATACAATGCGGTAAATATCTGCAAACATAACTCAGTCCAATGGTCCGTTCAATATGCACAGAGCAAAAGAATTACCGGTGAGGATGGTTTGGAAAGCTGACTCGACATTTGAGGCGTCCAGCGCCGAAGTCTCAATAAACGAAAGTTCATTTTCCGCTGTCAAGCATTAGTCAGTGTGATTCAACGGTCAGTCCGTGCAAGACGTACCTGCAAATGACTTTGCCTCCTCGGTGGGAACTGCCCTTAGGTGCTTCAAGTCACTCTTGTTTCCGACGAGCATGATAACGATGTTCGAGTCCGCATGATCCCGAAGCTCCTTCAACCACCGCATCACATTGACATACGTCGCATGTTTCGCAATATCGTACACCAACAGGGCCCCGACTGCACCACGGTAGTACCTACAGAACAACTTACGTTGTTAGCCAAAACAGCACATGAGGACTGCGGAGAGCATTGCGTACGCGGATGTGATGGCGCGGTAACGCTCTTGGCCTGCAGTGTCCCATATTTGCGCCTTCACTGTCTTGCTGTCAACATTGATGGAGCGGGTCGCGAACTCGACGCCAATTGTGGATTTGGACTCTAGGTTGAACTCGTTACGAGTGAACCGCGAGAGGACTTGGTAGTGAATATGAGCGTGAGCGCGTCCACTGATAGGTAGACCATTCCTTACGGTTACTTCGAGAGTGATGTGAGTTTAGGGAGTAAACGGAGGACTTGAAAGCACCCTTACGATTTGCCAACACCAGAGTCGCCAATTAGGACGACCTAGGGTTCGGAACTCGTCAGCACAATGGATACAACCATTATGACCGGAGTACCGACCTTGAAGAGAAAATCATAGTTGGTACCTTCGGCCATGTCGAGTTATCGGGAGGGTTGAGTGGTCTATAGTAAGGGTTCTATGTTGCTGGTCGTTGACAGAAAGACACAAGCAGCTTGGGCGGAGTTCGAAACACACTGGTGTTGCAGGGGTTCGTGAACAAAAAGGAAGGACGTGATTGTCCTTACGACATTCCTCTGGTATTACAGAACATGTTCGCTCAACTATCATGCCCATTCTTGCAGCAAGCCCCTCGGACCTGCCCCAGTTGGAACCCCTAGTTGTGACGAGCATACACTGGTGCGTAACACGAACGTATTCCAGCCACTATTCAACAGTTACTGCACGAGCTCGAGCCTCTCAACACCCCTTCCTCCGTTTTTCTGTTCGTGGTCGTGGTATGGAGACTACTGGTCACTGGCACTCAGGCTAGCGGCCACTCTGGCGCTATCGCTGAAATTTTGCCCATGCCAGGTTTGGTAATAGGCCATTCGAAAGACGGGCAGCATACCTGAAGCTCATTATCATCGCAATTAGGGTCCCCTTCACATGGTTCCAGTGAGAGGGAAGCCCAGCATATTGATCCCAATCATCCTGGTGCTTGCCGGCATCAAGACTCCGCTATAATTTCCTGCTGCGCACGACCGAGCTGACTTCTCAAACAGCTGCGAAAATGGAGAGACATTTTAGGTCGACGTGAGTGTGTCCACGCGAGTGAGATGTTATATCCTGCGTGACCCTTGAATCGTATTATGCATTCCTTCATGCGATATGACCGTCTATGGCAATTGCTGGGACGACGAACCAGTCTCCAGCACTTCGCTATCTGGAGAAAAGTCCGGTGAACTAATCCTCCTGGAGTAGTCTGGGTATAGTCGAGTGAGAGATCTGTCGGTGTCTCGACTCTCTGCGCCTGGCCCTTCTCATCGCCGATTGCCATCAAAATTTATGCTTCAGTAAGCAGGTAGTCTCCCAATATCACAACTGCAAGACATATTCATGAGCCCATTGTCACTTCTTCCATCATTCTCCTCACCTTCGTTCCGGCTCCCATAGTCCGTCTCAGAGCGAAAAGAGACCACCGGACTAGTGGCAGGAGATCCTGCAAATGATGATGCGACAGGGATAGTGACCGCATCTTACAGTGGGTAATATACTGTTGGTTATCATAGCCCTTTCAACACCAGTTGCGCATAGGAGACGTTCCTCAGGTATCTAACAACGCAGGTGCTCTCCTGCACGAGCCTACGGATTTAACGGGCATACTAACCTTCCTATTCACGCTCTTGTTCTGGCGAAGGCCGTCAGTGCTACGCTTCACATTGGTCACCTTTGTCACTGGTCAGACGATGACACCCCTGAAGTGTGTTCCTCCAGTAGACCCTCGGGTCGGATCCCGATTCAGAACTTGCCGGAAATTGTCTGCGCCTTGGCGACCTGGTGACCAAACATCAACTAGTGTTTGACTTCGGCACCGCCAAGGGGAACAAACGTTTGTGTAACCGAAAGCAGAGGTTTCATCTTTTCCCCCTGGTCCAATGCGGGTATGCAGCGGCCAATCTCAATGTGTGGATACTATCACGCCTGATCAATCATCAGAAGCAGAATTACCAATGATACCATAAACTTCTGGCTTGAGATGCCATGGTTGCCGCCCCGACATCAATCGTGGAGGGAGCCGAGACATCTCAAGTCAGCACATTCCAGGTTACTAGGTCAAAAAATTGCC
Source organism: Rhizopogon salebrosus TDB-379 (assembly GCA_029603245.1). Lineage (NCBI taxonomy): Eukaryota > Fungi > Basidiomycota > Agaricomycetes > Boletales > Rhizopogonaceae > Rhizopogon > Rhizopogon salebrosus. The sequence goes on from MU837197.1 coordinate 79,325, forward strand.
AGGAGAAGAAAGTGGTGAGGTTGAGAGAGTTGGTAGGATATGTGCCCAACACAGTTATCGTTTATACCGCTGCATTATGATGGACTTTTCACTGCTGGAACCCCAATAGTTTTCATCTCCTACGTGTCTAATGTTAACCCGGCTGACGCCGTGGTGTAAGGAGGAAAGAAAGTGGTGAACCACCAAGCCTACATAGTACATACGCGATCTCGGAATCCGACGTGCGCACGTGACCCCCAAAACAGAGATTGATCAGTTGGTCACATACAAAGTGCTCAGCAGACCTGCACATTATGCCAGTCAGCTCCCTCCCTCCGCCAACAAAAAGACGCAAGACTGCGGTTCAAACGACTTCCATCAAGTTTCTGGAAGTTCAGTTGACCTCCGCCGTAGCCGACAATGGATCTCTTAACCCACTGGCAGACCTCCTCGCACTGGCCCATAGCACATCAGACGCGAGAGAAATGTCCAAAGCTATCTATAGCACTTATCGAGTATTCGTCTTGATAATCTCTCGTGGAATGCTAGTATACGGGGGTCATGATGCCACCAAGCTAGTGCGCAAGTGGATATGGGAGAAACTGGATTCATTCGTAGACCTACTGGTTGGCTTACTGCAAGACGACGAGCCCGTGTTAAGAGTGCGCATCATTCTATTGATCCCGTCTTGCATCCTCACGTCCGTGTTAGAAATCATCCCTGGAGATCCTTTTTTCGCTTTTGAAGCACCTCTCAACCTCATTAACCAAATCCTCCCCGACCGCACAACCGCAACTTCACCTATCACACTTCAAACACATAGTGCACGGGCTTTTGATATGCCCTCCATCTCCTCGGTCAGAAGGAAGCAATAAGAATGGTTTCAAGACGAGGCTGGACGTCAGGGAGAGTTTCGTGGAGAGATGGTTTGGTGTTTACGATGATATAAGATGGTGCTTTTTGCGAGAAGCAACGTAAGTTCTATGAAAAACCATCACTCAATGCTTATTATTTGCCTTCAGCGCTGTCCTCTCGAAGTATCCACCGACAGAGCATCCTCATCTGCTTGACAATCTACTTTCCATTATGGAAAAATTAACGACGTTCCCAACGGATCCATCAGAGCTCAACGAATGGTGGGTAGAAGAGTTGGGTGCAAAACCTCCCAAACACAAGAGCGCCAAGGCAGATATTGGAGAAGATGAGGACGCAGAGCCAGAGGACGAAAACGATGAGGATGACTGGCGCAAATTTTTCGACGAGGACACTAATGCGAAAGATGCGAAACCAAAAGGTGTCAAGGGGCGGTCTCACACCCTGACCTTTCACCAGTCTCTTCACTCCCTTCAAGCTCACCGAGCTGTATTCACGCGAGCATGGCTAAACTTCCTGCCCCATCTGTCATCCGTCTCTACATCCTCCGACCGAGCACTGACGACGAGAGCATTGAATATAATGCACCGTGGTGTATTGCCGCATCTTACCAGGCCTGTGCTCGTCATGGATTGGATAAGCGCATGCGTGGATCTTGGTGAGAAAGGCAAATTCATGGTGTTAACAGTCTGCTAATCGAGACGCTCTGCTAGGCGAGACCATCGGTCTTCTAGCACTCAATGCTCTGTTCACCTTAATGCAAAATTATAACCTGCAAGTGCAAAATTTTCGGTGACATCACTTCACGTCTGACCCGTCCCCCTGTTACAGAGATTACCCTTCATTCTACACCCGATTATACGCATTCCTTCGCCGTGATGTTTTACACCTGAAGCATCGTGCTCGGTTTTTCCGCCTAACCGAGCTGTTTCTGAGTTCCACGTGAGACCATCTCCACAATCGTCAGTTTCTGTTACTCAGACAACGCAGGCATTTACCTGCAACTTTACTGGCATCGTTCGTGAAGAGGTTGTCCAGGCTATCGTTACATGCCCCTCCAGCAGCTATTATAATGGTCATACCTTTCACATACAACATTCTCAAGCGACACCCTACCCTCATGGTGATGATACACAGGACTGAATATGGTCCTAGCACCGACACAGGTACGCATTTAGCACCTTGCAGAACACGGTGTACTGATTACAATAAGACCCATTCATCGACGACGAGACAAATCCCAATGCTACTAATGCACTGGATTCTTCGTTATGGGAGCTTCACTCTCATATTCACCACTATGACTCTGCGGTGTCGGCCATGGCACGCATCTTTGCAGAGGCTTTCACCAAGCCAGGTTACTCGATGGAAGATTTTTTCGATCATACATACGGAACGGTGCGAATGACAGTCTTTTATAGAGTTGTTCGTGTGCTTAAGTCATTGCAGCTCATCGACACCGAGGTGGGACGTAAAATAAAAAAGGCGCCCGCGCTTGCTATGGAGCTGAGGAAAGATATCTTCCCGGGGTCAGATGCAACGGATGAGGACGCAGGCGTGTCTGGTAGAGATGCGGTTAGCGAGCTCTGGGTCTTTGCATGATTCAATTGTATTACATGCAATTCAAAAGCCGCTACATTGGCAATCAGGATAGTCTACTTTAATCAATGAGCAAAAGCACAGTAAGCTGATTACATCTTGAACACGCATCCTTTTACCCCGGCACGCTATGTCTCCTCGCATTACTTCTAGGTAATGAAATTAACATAATGATAGATGTCTACTGAATCTATATGAAGAAAGCAACTGGGATGTCAACTGATATTCCAGGTGTTATGCAGTCCGACCGTATCGTCCGCGCGATTTATCGGACCACTAGAAGCTATGGCGCTTTCCCGATCGTGGAACCCATTGGCCGAACTTCCTTCACTTTTACTGTCTCGTGAGTTCGCGGCCCCCTTGTGCTTGACGTTTTCCGCACGGAGTGATTCCAATTGGTGCAAATACTCCTCACTAACGCCACCGGTCACATACTCACCTGTGAATACCGAGCAATCGAAAGTAGGGATGGACGGGTTGAATTGGCGCACACAGGATATGAGGTCGGGGAGAGTTTGGAATATGACGAGGTCTGCGCCAATGGCTTCGGCTATCTCTTCGGTGTTTCGCCCGTGTCCAACGAGTTCTGCTCTTGAAGGCATGTCAATACCATACACATTAGAGTGCCTGTGTATATATTCGTCAGCATTCTGGCGAAGGTTGGTTCGTGAAAAGGGACTACCGGATAGGTGGTGCGCAGCTTGCGACGATGACCTTCTTTGCGCCGACATCCTTCGCCATCTGGATGATCTCTTTTGAGGTAGTACCACGAACAATGGAATCTAGAGCCATCCATTAAGACTGGACACGATGATCGGTTGTTCAGAGCCTACCGTCGACAAGAAGAACATTCTTCCCAGAAAACTCCAAGGCCATGGCGTTTAGTTTGCGTCTGACATTCCTTCGTCTGAGAAAAAAGACCGTCAATATCGAGGGTCCATGCCAGTCAATATATCTTACCTCATTTGTTGACCTGGCATAATGAATGTCCTGCCAACATAGCGGTTCTTAATGAAGCCCTCGCGGTAGGGCAAATTGAGCTTCTGAGCAAGGTTCAAAGCTGCGACGCGAGAGGTATCAGGAACCTGCGAAATATCTCAAAATAAACATTCGTGGAACGGCCCAAAATGACTGACGGGGATCACTACGTCCACTACGATGCCGCGTTCCTTTAGAACCCTGTCAACTTCAACAGCAAGCGCATCACCCATGGCCATCCGACTTCGGTACACACTGATGCCATCGAGCACCGAATCAGGGCGAGCGAAGTAGACAAATTCAAATATATCGGGTGCGAAGGTCGCTTGTTCTGCAACGCGTTTCCTTGAAACCCCTGACCGAGTAATGATCACTGCTTCGCCTACCAGCACCCCGACAGTATTAGTATCTGCGGCATGGCAGTGGGAACAAGTACTGACCAGGCTTTACATCTTCCCATTCGCCAAAGCCGAGAGCATCAGCGACGATACTCTCGCTTGCGAAGAGATAGTCTCTTCCAGAGTTGTTCTTTCTAGAAGCCACCCCGACGGGTCGTATGCCATTCGGATCTCTGAAGGCAATGATCCCAAAGCCAGCAAGCATGGCAACACAGGCATATGCTCCCGTGCACTGCTTCATGAGACCTCCTATGGCAGTGAAGATGTCGTCTTCATTAATGCGAAATTTTCCCGTCTGTTGTAGATTGTTGGCGAATAGATTGAGTAGAAGTTCGGAATCGGATGAAGTGTTTATGTGTCTATGTGCGGTGGCATCCATATATTGCAAGAGTGAAGGACTGTCTATGAGATTTCCATTCTAAGGAGATCGTCGTTCAGTCGAACACTTCAATGATGAGAAATTTCCGAGGAAAAAAAACTCACGTGCGCAAATACAATACCGTACGGTGAATTAACGTAGAACGGTTGTGCTTCGGCGTGGTTCGAGCTTCCGGCAGTTGGATAACGAACTGCAATGCGGTGTATCAGATGAGCGAGGTGAAAGCACGTTGCTGCATAGGGCTTACCATGGCCAACACCCATCCCACCGCTCAATTTCGAAATGGCCTTTTCATCAAAGACATCCCGTACCATACCATTGGCTTTGCATTGAAAGAATCGGCCCTTCGGTCCACAAGTCACGATGCCACATGCATCCTGTCCCCTGTGCTGCAGCAAAGAGAGACCCTCAGAGATTTCTGGTGCTGCGTCTACTGATGCTTCGTGGAGCAGCAGCCCTAAAATACCACACACTTCAAATCAGAGATCTGTCAGAGGGCCTAGTACTTCGACGATCAGGAAGTAAACTCACTCGCGTTGCAGGGATAGGATGAAAGGCAGCAAATCTGAAACGCGGGGGAAACCGTGTTTGCGCGATGAACGTGCGGGGAAAGGGAAGATTATTGGTTACACACAAAAACTGTACGCATCAAAACTAGCATAGTCTTCCGTACTTTTTTTCATTGATAATCTAATCGGAACACCGAGCTCGGTCCGACAGAGGTCCGACGCACGTGGGCGACCCTTGACGATAAAATTTCGGATCACTTGTGTTCTTAGAAGTGTTGCCAGATGCAATATTTCAAGCTTATTTCACAACTAATGAGAATGCTGCATCAAGAAATGTATTCGTGACGCAGAAACGTCACTGAAAAATACGCGGTTGAACGCGATTGTAATCTTCAGTACTACTAGGAGAGGATATAGTGGATATAGGTAGGGCATCAGCGACATGCGTAGTTGGGATCCAGGATCCCGGGTAATGGTCGTGATAATAGCCCAGCATATCAGCTGCGGCGAACGATGCGAGAACGTGTGAGATATTCTACAGATAGATGCGTGCTGTAATAAATGAGAGGAAGGATGAACTTCCTTATGCTGGATGAAGAGATTCTAGAGAACCCAGTGCAAACAAAGTAGAAGAATGTCGGGATCACAACTTAAGCTGCTTGGGCTTCTCCCAGGTGTATGCAGGGTTGCCTGTATGGGGATCAGTTTCTGCACTGTATTTGGAAGTATTCTCAAACACACCGAAGTGGCCATAAGATGCGGTTTTGAGGTAGGTGGGTTTCTGGAGGTCAAGCTCGCGCACTAAAAAAAGATTCGTCATTTGTCCTTGTCGAAAAGGGAGCAACCTTACCCATCACACCAGGTCGGAGATCCCAGTTCTTGCGAATGACAGCAACAAGTTCCTCATTTGACTTCTTGCCAGTGCCGTACGTGTCGACGTAGATAGACAGGGGCTCAGCGACACCAATGGCGTACGAGAGCTGAACAAGGCAACGGCGGGCGAGGCCAGCAGCAACGAGGGATTTGGCTGCGCGCAAGATCAACTTCTACGTCACTGATCTAAGAGCGATAAACATACCAATCCAACGAGCGGTGTATGCCGCAGAACGGTCAACCTTGGAGAAGTCCTTGCCTGAGAAGGCACCTCCACCGTGTGCACCCCAACCACCGTAAGTGTCCACAATGATCTTACGGCCAGTCAGACCGGCATCACCCTGAGGACCACCAATGACGAAGCGGCCAGATGGTTGGATCTAATGCAGCCGGTGAGCTATAACGGTAGCTAGCAATTACAAATTCACGTACGTGGTAAACGATGTGGTCATCAATCAAGTTCGAGGGGATGACCTGTGAGACGATCTTGGCCAAGATCTCCTTGCGAAGCTCGTCGGTGGAGATTTCCTCAGCGTGTTGAGTCGAAATAACGACCGTGTCCACACGCAGGGGGATCATGGCACCACCCTCGTTCTTGTACTCAACGGTGACTTGAGTCTTGGAGTCGGGGCGCAACCAGGGGAGAAGACCTGAACGACGAGCATCGGCCATGGCGCGGTTGAGCTTGTGTGCAAGCATGATGGTCAAAGGCATGAACTCTGGGGTCTCATCGGTAGCATAACCGAACATGATACCCTGGTCACCGGCACCATGGTCTTCGAGAGAACCGTGGTCGAGACCCTGAGCGATATCAGGTGACTGTTGTTCGATGGCAACGAGGATGTTGCAGGTCTTGTAGTCGAAGCCCTTGGAAGAGTCGTCGTAGCCAATCTGCTTGATGGTGTTACGAATAACTTTCTGGTAATCGATCTGAGCCTTGGTGGTGATCTCTCCGAAGACCATGATCATGCCGGTCTTAGACGCGGTCTCGCAAGCGACCTTTGACCACGGGTCTTGTTGAAGGCAGGCGTCAAGCTGGAACAAGGAATGGTTACACCATTGTACCACCTGTCGTCGAATGAGTACTCACAATGGCATCGGAAACCTGGTCACAGATTTTGTCTGCTAAAGATCAGACTCATTGCAAAACACCGATTGACGATGAAACTGACCGGGGTGACCTTCACCTACAGACTCGGAGGTGAACAAGAAGTGGCCGGGCGCAAGAGCAGCACGCGCGTTTCCATTTGCAGCCATTGGAGATGATGTGAGTGAAAGTGAAGGAGGGGGAAAGAAAGTGTTTCAAATGAGACCATCCACTGCAAAAATTCAATTAAAAGTTGAAACATCGCTTATATAAGCGCTTATCATCACGCCATACTGTTGTGAAACTATGTAATAAAGCCAACCAACTGATAGCAGACGTGGCAATAGATTCCACGACGATCAGATAATGGAGGGAAAATCCTCGGTTGGGAAGTACAGTGTGGGTGAATCTCGTCTGTAAATGTGCGATATTTTTGACATCGACTAATTCACGGACAAATCTATAAGAATAAGAGTTAGAATATTGCAATTCTTATACCCTATCATCTACCGTGGATGCTCGAAGCTCTAATGGAGATCCAGTGACAAGACTACCTCGAACGGGGTGAAATCAGAAATCAGTTCTACAGGAACCTGTGGAAAGAGTAATATATACTGTTACGTACCCTCCACAGATTCGCGGATGTATACAGTCGGGTAACAGACGGGTAGCTGATTGACTAAGTGATATTTCGACGGGCAATTATCAAAATCCTGCCTAAAAGACCTCACGAGGAGTCAATTACAAGAATCCTACTCCAAGAGGATCCGTATCTGCCAAGGGAGGTTTGTTTTCCTGCTCCAAAATTAGGTTCACATCAGACACAGCTGTGGGATACGGTCCATGGTTCTGCTCTGATATTCGTAATCCTGATAAGCTTTCAGACTCTAGTCGACGGGGTGGGTGTGCGACTGTTGGATCAAGTGGTAAGGGTTCCTCATCGAGGAGATCTCGTGATAAGGAGGCTGGGCGAGACCCAGCGGTACTCCATGGATTGTCCGAGGGAAGGCCAGGTATAGCCTTTTGAGGCTTCATGCTGTCCCAAGGGTTATACGATGAACCGATAGGAAATGGCTGACTGGTTCCACGAGAAGCAGAGCGCTCGAGGCGCTCACGAGGTTGAAGCTCAGAAACCCTTGCCTGAGTCTCATCGTTATCTGCTGGTAGCCTGGGTAAGGCTTTCAGGTCCTTCGCAACCCCATCATAAGCATCCTGCACCACTGAGAATGCCGCGGTAGCATTCGAGGACAACTTTCCCCACACTGATCTCACCCCGGCATTGGAAAATATATCCGCGGAATTGGAAATCCGAGTGCGACCCTGAGACGATGAGATACTTCCTGGAGATGAGGGTCGCAGGGGAGGGCCAGAAGGCCGCAGCGATGGAGACGGAGATGGATTATTATCACCAGTTATTCTCTGAGGGATCTCTGGTAATGAGGTCCATAGTCCACGAAGGCCTGCAGTCAGAATTTCAGACGCATTTCCGGCGTTAGGCGAGGATGGCACAGGAGATGGATTCAAAATATTCGGCGTTTTAGTGGGGGAAGGCGGAAGTAGCACTGCCACAGGTGCTATAATCGAATCATCTTCTAGAGAATCCACCTGGGATACAAATTCTGGACCGTCCTTCGTCTGAGAGACAATCAGCCTCCCGTTCATCTCCTCCTCTGTCCTGCCATAAAGCTCGTGCCAAAAACGGATATCCTTGGCATTCGGATAGAGGACACCCATGTCAGCCGGAGGATCTCTACTGGAGGGATCATCTAAGGAGGGGTCGTATGCATCATTCTTGTTCAGCACCATCTCTGGGGTTGAATTGAAGAAATCCCATATACAAGCTGTTCGCTCGGAGGGAACAAAGCCATCTTCACCAGTTCGTCTTTCTCGTTCACAGTTGTACAAGAAAGTGCCGAACTGACATGAATAGAGGTGATACAGCAGCTTGCGCAGGAAGCGTTCATTAAACTCGAAACGAGAGGGATACTGCCGCTGCAGTTGACGAACGCACTCCAGGAATTGGTGAAAACAAGGGCTCGTTTCCTTCAGGTGGCTTTGGGAAGCGAATCGATTTTGGACAGAAGCCAAAAAGGCTTGTGCAGCATCAGCACCACTACCCGTTCCCCCTGTTTCTGGTAACGATGTAAAGAATTTGTCAGAAGAGAGGTGACCACATCGGTCCAAGAATTTGTGCCCGAAAGATACCCAGTCTTTCTCGATGAGTATTTGGAAGCCTCGGATGGTGCGGTAAAATGGATCCAGGCAGAGTTGGGCCAAAGCAGATAACTGAGATGTTCGATCCCAGCCATCTGAGCAATGTATGAGTACATGTGACGAGTTGACGTGAATGTTTCGAACAACGACGGCTGTGCCCTCAAGTATGTTGGACATATGTCTGAGCCATCCAGAACGACGCAGCGCTTGCCGGTCAACGACGATCTGCTGTGCTTCACCAGGCAAGCTGCCGCTAGCGCTCGCAGCTAAATTATCTGCCTCGCGCAGTACTTCCACTACCTTGGCGAGGGACTCGCGCATGGCATGGATGTGATCTATGCCCGAATATACCTTCTTAGCGTCCTTGTAGTTATCCATGTTCTCTGTACCTGCGCCTTTAGCTGTGTTAGCCACGGCATTGGCAGTCGGCCGAGCGTCAACTATGAGGTTCGTGCTGGTAGCACCGTAAACCGGCCCAGAAGACGCGCGTGATTCCGGGTAATGATGAGACTGCAATATGGCTTCGACGAGTTTCTCATCTTGAAGCGAGCGATTCTGTTTAATCCCCACCATCGGCTGGCTCGACCTTGTGATGGTGCCCTGAACAAGGTATGAGTAGTGAATCCCTTCTCAAGTACCAAAACACTAACATAGTTTGCCCAGTGCAAGTAAGTTAGTGCAGGTATTCGGCATTTGCTGCGGTATTTAGAGGCGTATCGCAGTGTCGAGTCACTGATGCGAGTTGGTACGACCAGTCGCGAGGGGTAGGTGGACGAGAACTTTGAACTGCTCTTTACATACTGCGTGCTTCAACAGGGAAAGCCTGACACTCACAGCATAGTCTTTGTTGATGTCAGTAAATCGCCAAGCTTTCGTACGAGTTCCAACACCCATACGGCCGAATTCTTCTCTCGGAGAGTAGACAGACCATCCACTCGTGGCGTCAAATGGCGTGCTAGGCGTGTAGAAGAACGCATATAGCTGGTTGACGGAGGCTAAAAGATGTTACAATCAAAACGATCCGAGTTGAGGGACTGGATAGCTCACTGCACACAGTCAGCTCTTTGACACTTTCAAATACATCTATGGCATCCCGTTCCTTCTCGAAGGACAGTGAAAAAGTCTCAAACATCCGAGTGTGAAAGGTTAGCGGACTCTGTCCATGCAAGGTCTGCGGGAGCTTCATTACGAGAGATATCAGCGGGTAAGGAACCTGCAATACGAGTTATCGCGTGCAGCATGGAGCCGAAAGTAGGACTCGCCCACATCTCCTCTTTCTCTGTATCCTCATAACGAAAAATAAGGTGATGGGCCGTAAGGTGGAGGGATCCATAGTGAGCGCCGCCTGACTTGCCACATAACACCCTCTCCACCTACACACGTAGTGTTGAGCATACCAGCGGCGCGTTCCACACGAAGCGCACCTTTGAAACCCTGATCGAATCCATCTATGTGGTGGAAATTGAACGTAGCTCTACTTTAGCTGCAGGGGCCAAGCAGGCTCGATGTCAGACGCTTGGTCACTGGTAGTCACGTCCACTAAGCAAGGAAGCGTGACCACGCATGTGCGTAAGTGCGGGACTTTTTCTCAAATATTCAGATCCTGTAGGTATTCAGCTTGGTGTCACAAAGCCATCGTTTTTCTTTGGACGGATAAGTTGTACTCGAATAGAAACCTGCAGGCCAGCATTCTGAGTGCTGTAGCGGCCGAAAACCCCTTGTGATTAAGGGTGTGTTATTACAACAAAAGCAAGTAGTCCACGCCTCGACGTGTTCATGGCACGGGTGGCAAGAAGGTAATAGTGCTAGTTAACAGTAAATACTCAGCCCAGCCAGGAGGACAGGTTTGTATAGAACTAAGACCCAAGATCATGAGTCAGTGTGATGAGCATGACGGAGAAAGAACCTGCTTCATTCATCCTCATCCGATGGTTGGTCTTCAATATCTAGTGCTTTCTCTTCCGCATTCATTGCACCTAGGATATCATCTGACTGCCCCTTTTGAGAAGCAAGCCTCTGCCCTATCAAGCAAGCGTGACCAAGGATACTAAAGATTGGGTAGAATATTACTTACGGATCAGCGTGTGGATAGCTTCCTGGGTCTTCCGCTCGAGCTTCGCATATTTCTTTTCCATGTCGCGCTTCAAATCCCAGTTGGGTCGTTTCGGTGCGATGTTAAACACATCCTGTGAAACATGAGTAACTGCAAACGCGTGAGTTCACTGTACTTGGGATTGACATACAAGTTCCCGGTTTCGTTGTAGCTCTTCCTCAGCAATGATCTTTTCAGCCACCCCTTCAACGGCTTTCTCGACAGTATCTGTTGCCAAGTCCTCATTTCTTGAGTGTTTTTTCAACGTCCTTGTCTCTGGGTCATAATTCCGGCTGAGAAGTACAGAATCTCTGTGGCGAATAAGTATTATGCTGCCTTGAAGTTTCATTATCACGTACCCGTTCGTTCCAGTTGATCTGCCCTCTTTTCGGTTTCTTAGGGCGATCAGGCGCGCCTTTCGAACATCTGAGACCTCCTGCAGTGACATGATGGAATAGCTCTACTACAGGCAAACCTATAATATGCTTAGTCAGCCTGACCAAGATTAATATTGTCTCGAGTTCGGCGAAGTCGCGCTCAAGCTCAGTCGCGGTCTTTTCTTGCACGACTTTCGCAAGTAGGGATATGCTCCCAGGCTGGCGGCATGCATGTCTCAAGGTCTTGCTGCGCAGTCAACCCGTCCGTTGGTCAATTTCAAGACAGTTCAGCTCTACGACATTATGTCTAGCTGCTACACTCAAGTCCCTGAGGATGGAAGAGTTTCCTTGCGAAGTCATTCGGTACGATGATGACGCGCCGGCATACGTTCTTAGACGCTTATACAGGAATACACTAGAAATTTCTCCATTATTGCTCACATAGGTAGTTCTAACGTATGGTCCGTACGATTTCGAAGTTCTGACTTAGCTCACAGACCATGGTAAATCAACCTTGGCAGACAGGTGGGCTTCTTTGCAAGGTATTTAGCTCAATTGCCCTGTTGACAAGATTTTCACGCAGACTATTGGAGGCACGTCCCTCTTGTCAGGCATACATTCGGTCTCATGATATTCAATTACTCAGCTCACTGGCACGATTCAAACGAAGACGACGGGTATTAACCAGCAGGTTCTAGACAAGCTAAAGGTGGAACGCGAGCGAGGCATTACCGGTAGGTCTACCTTGTCTGCTTTTTATTAGAAGGTCACTAAGTTCCCGAAGTCAAGGCACAGACTGCAAGGTTTGCAGCTCGTATTCCTATCCTAGAATGGTTGACCAACGGAACTCATCAGTATGATATACATGGCTCATGGGAAACAGCACCTGCTCAATCTCATTGACACTCCTGTAATACCGAGCCTTCACACTTGGCGTTGTGAGTAACTTACAGTGTTTTGTTTTGCAGGGCCACGTCGACTTTGCTTGGGAGGTTTCACGATCTATGGCTGCTTGTCAAGGCGCTGTGCTGCTCGTCGACGCTTCGCAGGGTGTTCAGGCGCAGTCGATTTCCGTCTTTCACATCGCCAAGGAACGAGGACTGAAGATTATACCTGTTCTCAGCAAGGTATCTCCCATATTGAACATGTACGACATCTTCTAACCGGCTTTTGCAGATAGACTTGCCCGCATCACAGCCAGAACGAATAGCTACTCAACTCCAGTCAACTTTTGGTATTGACCCGAGTGAAATTCTTTACATATCCGCGAAAACAGGCGAAGGAGTAGAAGCAGTTCTACAGGCTATCGTGGACCGCATACCACCTCCTTCTGGAGATATAAATTCCCCTCTCAAAGCCTTTATGTTCGACTCATTGTCCGTATATGTCTATGTGTACCCTTTCTGTGATTCAAATACTGCCCTAGATATGACCGCTACAGGGGTGTCATCTCCCTCGTCAGCATACAGGATGGTATCATACAAAAAGGTCGGTTGCCACGCTCGTTACTCCTCGTCTTTACCACTTATTGGTCACATAGGGGATAGGATTGCGTCATGTCATACCCGAAGAAAATATGAGATCACTGAAGTAGGCGTGATGCACCCTGAAGAGGTTCCTACATCTAGTTTACAACCTGGACAAGTTGGCTACATAGCATGCAATATGAAGGAATCCTCTGAAGGTGGGACAATCGCTGGTCTCTTCTGTTGATCCTATTCTGATATTGACTCACTATCAGCTCATATTGGAGACACGCTGTATCGCGTCGGTGTACCTGTTGACCCGATGCCAGGATTTCAGCCGTCCAAAGCCATGGTTTGCATCCAATATTGAAGCTTCCCTGTTGGTTCCTCATTTTATCTAGGTCTATGCCGGAGTATTCCCAGTGGACAGCAATGACTTTATTAAACTCGAGGAGTCCATCAGGAGGGTATGTTTTTCCATATGAATTCCTGGTCTGCTCTGACGCTTTCACAGCTTACATTGACGGACAGAAGCGTGACTGTACAACGCGAGTCCTCTACAGCACTGGGACAAGGGTGTCGTCTTGGCTTCCTTGGAACCCTACATATGGATGTCTTCCGGCAGCGCCTGGAAGATGAATACGACGCAAATATAATAATAACGGCTCCAACCGTGCCATACAAAGGTATGTGACAAACGCTAGCATTAGATTCGACCTCTGAGGATCAGAATAGTCGTTTACAGGGACAGAACAGCGATGATTAGTAACCCTACAGAGTTCCCAGATACGTCGGACACATCGAGCGGAGTGAAGGTAGTGCAGGAACCTGTCGTAAACGCATCTATCATTGTGCCTGAAGGTCAGCGCTCTTAACGTTGACATGAATGAGCTTGCCGACGTCTCAAATTATTAGAATATCTCGGGGAGATGATGACCCTTTGCTTTGCGCACCGCGCGGAAAACGTCGACCACCGATACCTGGATTCGGGAAGTACATCAGAAGCCTCTGCGCGGACGATCTTGACGTGCACATTGCCGCTCAGTGAAATCGTCACAGATTTCTTCGATCAACTGAAGAGCCGGAGCTCAGGCTATGCGAGTTTTGAGTGAGCACCAGCGCTGTAGATCAGGACGGTTGCTGAAATTTGCATAGTTATGAAGACGGCGGGTATAAAACGAGCGATCTCGCGAAGGTACGCGACGAAAGTATTTGAGTTACGATTACCCTGACATTTTTGTAGATGGTCTTCCTTCTGAATGGGAAACCAGTAGACGCACTCGCTCTTATAGTTCATCGGTCAGCTCAACAAGAAGTGGGCCGGAAGTGGGTTCAGAAACTTCGTGCGTGATGAAGTTTACCCACCAATGTGCTGTGCTGAAACTCGTCTCATCGCAGATAAAGTGATCCCTCGTCAGCTGTTCGAAGTTCCGATACAGGCCGCCATCGGAAAGAAAATCATTGCTCGCGAGACGTTGTCCGCAATGCGGGCGGACGTCACGGCTGGACTCTACGGAGGTGCATAGATTTAAGATTAAATCTAGGTGATTCCGTATCAACTTATGAAATTTCTTGTGTAGGTCACTACGAGCGCAAGTTGAAACATCTGGAGAATCAAAAGGAGAGTAAGCGGAAGATGAAACGCATTGGGTCTGTTGACCTGCCCCAAGAGGCTTTCTTTAATATATTGAGCACCAAGAGCAAGTGAATGGTGCGTAGTACGTTCTCGAGGGGTGGTGTTACTGCAAGATGGTCCACCCAACGGAGCTAGAGCTCGTAATCTTCGTCGTCATATGCCTCTTTGATAAGGCGATAGACCGACGACGGAGGGTGATCTCCACTATGTAAAGCGTTAGGGATATTCGATCCCAGGTACAATAATGACTTACTCGTTTGTAATGAATGCGTCGATCAACTCTGGTCGGACAAAATCATAATAGGGGTTGACCACGTCAACCTTGTCGACGAGGTTTCCCTCTTCAAATCCCAGTACACTGCTTGGATCTGCGAAATCTAGGGCACCGTACTCGTGGTACAGATTCCACTGCGGGGTGAGTTTGAATTGTCCAGCGCAAACGACAACGGGGGTGCTGTGTGCCCTAGCTGCTGTGGCAGCAAGTAGAGATCCTGTTATTGCAAACATGCCACCATTGGCTAGTATTGCATGGGCACCGATGATGACTTTGTTGATGCGAGACATGAGCGCGTAGATGGAGGAATCGGGAACAAGGACTGTCGAAATGCCAGCCGCGGACAGTGACTGAGCCATATCATGCCCGCTATATCTGGAAGACGATGAGTCAATGGGTTATAACGGAATATACCAGGAACGGACGATGGTGCGGTATCTGCAATGATAACGGTGTATTTGCGATTGACTGCGGCAGCTTTAAGGAATGCTTCAACAGTGCTCGACTTTCCAATAGTCAGAATGATCTCGCTGTCTGAACTCAGCAACCAAGGTAAAAGTGTCCAGAGAAGATACGACACTCACTCAGAATGTATATGGTCCTTTGCATTTTTTGAGATATTATCATAGACTGTTTCGAGCTCATCCAGGACGTCTTGGATGGCTTCCATAAGAACAGGTTTAAGCGTCCGAGCAAATGCATCAGGATCATCAGGATCATTCTCCTTCAACCCGCCCTGTGACTCGCCCAAAGTCGCTTTTTGTGGTATATTCTGCTTTCGTGGCTGTCCCTGCAACACGAACTTCGCGATCGACAGCGTATTCTTTGATGTCGACACAGTCCCCTGCGATGCAGTGTGATATTCCTCCCGGATATGATGTAGCACTTTCCGCACGGTGTTTCCGACCGTATGTTCTGACAATCAACACAAGATGATGAGACGCCCAAAACACTGGAATTAGAAGTTGGGACACCTTTGGGTTGCGCTTCCACGAGTTTTCGTCCAACGGATCGGATAATTTCGACGAGTTGGTCGATATTAGAGAATCGCGCTTTGGAGATGACCTGCCTCAGGACAAGGACGGTCTCGAGTGCAGTTCCACGGGAACCTACAACTTGCCTGTCATGATATATGATGCAGGGGTATGATCAGGCGGTTTAACTCACCGCCTCCGCAATCTGGATGCAAGTGTTTCTACAACTCGCTGATTTGCGATACTCGATATTTCAGTAGCCATAGCTTCTTGTTTCGTCCTGGCTTGCCGAGGTCTGGATTCTGGGGGTGGAAAAGCCTTCAAACGTTTGAAGCCCTGGTACTGCCATAGGCGAGTCATCTTATGCACATTGCCATAAATAGCAACATCGGCGCCTATCTAAACAAAGTTTCTAACCGCCCAATATCAACACATTGTCCTTCATCCCCTCATCAACATCCTGTCTTCTCAAACGATGTGCCAGTCAAGCTTGTCAGCCCACTTCCCAGGTAACAGCTCCGATATTTGTTCTACATCCTTGTCACCTCTTCCAGAGAGGCACTGTAAACTCCATGAGCATCGCACAAAATGAAGGATGTCTTGGTATACGTACAATGACAAGATCAAGTTCTTTTGGCAGCGTTTTGGCAAGACGGACACCTTCCCAGATGGCATGTGATGACTCAAGAGCTGGAATAATACCCTCTAGTTGGGTGCAGAGTCGGAAGCCCCTGAGGGCCTCCTCGTCGGTCGCAACAACATACTCTGCTCTGCCAGAGTCCTTGAGCCACGCATGCTCTGGCCCAACTCCAGGGTAATCGAGTCCCGCGCTGACGGAATGTGTTTCGATGATCTGGCCAGCCGTCGACTGCAGAATGTACGTCCTCACACCATGGAGCACACCGGGCTGTCCTTTCGAGAGTGTTGCACTGTGCCTATCACCATCCAAACCTTCACCACCAGCCTCTACACCCACAAGCCTTACGTTCTTGTCGGGAATGAAATCGTAGAAGGTTCCGATGGCGTTGCTTCCACCCCCGACACATGCAACAATGACATCTGGGAGCTTTCCCTTGGCCTCATTCAGCTGCGCCTTAATTTCACGCCCAATCACCTTCTGGAAGTCGCGCACAATCGTTGGGAATGGGTGTGGACCGATGCATGAGCCGACAAGATAATGTGTCGTCGAAAGGTTGGTCACCCAGTCGCGCATGGCTTCGTTGACGGCGTCCTTCAAAGTACGAGAACCTGACTCTACTGGTATAACCTGAATGGAAGTCAGCACGTATAGGTCAACACGGGACAAAATGACAAACTTTGGCACCAAGCATGTTCATTCGGAAGACATTCAAGGCTTGGCGACGAACGTCCTCTGCGCCCATGTAGACGACACACTCCATGCCAAACCGTGCACACACGGTGGCAGTTGCGACACCGTGTTGACCAGCACCAGTCTCGGCAATAATGCGCGTCTTGCCTATACGGCGAGCCAGCAAGATCTGACGGAGTGTCACTACACAAGCAACCCACAAGCGTTTAATCTTACCTGCCCGATGGCATTGTTAATTTTATGAGATCCCGTATGATTTCTGTGGTCTATTAGCACATCGTGAATACATTATCGGCAAGTCACTTACAAGTCCTCGCGCTTTAGCCAAATCTGGGCGCCGCCCGCATGCTTCGTCAAACTCTCCGCAAAGTAAAACTTTGACGGGCGATTCATGTATCCATAGTAGCTCTCAAATTCCTCCCAGAACTTGGGATCATTGATGGCCGCGTTGTGAGCTTCCTCGAGTTCTACTAAGCAATCGAAGAGTGCCTCAGGAACGTACTGTCCTCCAAATTGACCAAAGCGTGCGGGGAGTAGGGAAAGCTTGACTGTGCTCGCCACACCGCTAGCAGGCGTTGAAGGCTTCAAGGTCGGTGGCGGCCGCACGGGAGCAGGCTGCCCCTTCAAGCTGATCTCGAGACAATATTTCTCGACATTTTGGGGTATTGAGTCGAGTGGTGCTTCTTTGATGATGGTCACGAGACGGCTACCGACAACAACACCATCTGCCCCAGCATCGGCTACAACATCAAAATGGGCACGCGTAGCGACACCGAAGCCGACCGCGAGTGGGACAGATGTGTGCTCTCGGATGCTGGCGATGATATCCGGAAGGGCGGCATTTATCTTACCCCCGACAGAAGAACCAGTTGTTCCCATCTTCACTATAGTCAGATACGCATAAGTCCTCATCAAATGGGTTTGCATGCCTTTGACACAACATAGATGAAAGAGTCAGCAATGGATGTGAGAAATTGGATGCGATGAAGAGACGTCGATGGTGCGATGAGGGGAACATATGACAAGCTTTGGGGCGGAAAATGAGTACAAAACCGGGACGATCTCGATTAACTCACTCCGCTTTTATGCACTTGTCACGGAAGTTGACAGCTTCTTCGGGCGGGAGATCTACCATGATAAATCCGTTTGCGCCGGCTTCACGAGCATCTTGAATTGCTTTATCCTCTCCATACGCAAGCATTGGGTTATAATACCCTGGTGGTGATGAGTTAGTATACGAGGTATGCATACCAAAGATGCAGCACACCCATAAGAAGGACTGGCGCTGTCAATCCTTGGCTTCGAGCCTCTCGCAACATCCCAAGTACAGTGGCATACTCGATGTCATTTTTAAGAGCAACCTGTTTCACGTGAGGATGCTGAGCTGTCAAATCAATGAAATCAAACGTACAGTATTGGTCTCTTGGATAGCTGGGCCATCTGCAATAGGGTCAGAAAAGGGCACACCAACTTCAATGATGTCTGCCCCTCCGGCTTGCATGGCCAGCAAGATGGGCACAGTGTCTTGTGTCCTTGGGTATCCTGCAGTGACGAAGGTCACTAATGCTGGCTTTCCCTGCTCGAGTCTTCAACTGGAGCGCAAGATTCAGAGAAATTCAGCATACCTCCGCCTTTTTTGCTTCGAATACAGCTTTGAGAGCGTCCATGGTTCTGGTATGTGATGAAGGAAGCTGAAACGAGTCAGCGCAGTCCTTTTATTATGATTCATGGAGTTCGTGATCGATCCACCTGACACGGGCTTATGTAAATCCGAGTCATTGACATCCTCATCACACTGGCAGTTCTCAAACTAACATCAAGGATCGCCTTCCTGATTTTGAGACATCGTGTACATTTCCACAGCATGAACAAGGCGACGAAACCATTGGCGTTGCAAAAATCCTAGTCTGCGATACCGGAGCATGATGGGCCGCTGTTTCAATCGGGGGTTGTCGACAAATTACAATGAACATGACCGATGCGATGTTACATATGATCAAGAATCAAGCTTCAAGATCCATCCCCACGCTTCCATCGGAGGCTTCACTTTCGTGGTTTCAGCGCACAGTGGAATCCGGGGATCATGCATGTTTGTAGGAGCCAGAACATTGTACTTGTGGCTTTTTTCACTTGGGAAAGTATTCGGCTAGGTGTTCACAAGCACAGGTTAAAGGGCCTGATGTGTTACTGTTCTGTACGTGCATTGTTGATTTGCTCATCATCGGGCAACACTGTGACACGGACCTGGGCCCGTTTCCTCACTGCTGCCACTGCTGCATGACATTACAGTTTGTCAATCAACATGGCAGTTCGGTCCGACGTGACAGGGGGGTTGTATCTGTTCAGATCCCCAAGGTTGCTGTCCGGGCATGCAGGCGCTGTACCACACTGCCACATCTCTCTAAGAGCCCGCCGGTCGTCCATGCGGCAGCTCAACTAAAAACCGTTCACCCTCAACGAGGAATATCCAGGTCTGTGCTGTAGGTGGAGGGTGATGGTCGTCGGAAGGCCCCGGGGATTCGGCAGCAGGAGGGTTGAATTGAAGCGCTGGGTGAATTATTCAATAAACACGATGTAGGAGAAGAGGAGCTTGTCGCGGGAGGCTGAGAAGATCATTATTGAACCGGTCATCCAGATTGTCGTCAAATGTTGCGTTCAGGCTGGCAAGAACGGAAATATATTTGATACCTACAATGCGCTATAGTCTTCGGTTCGCAGAAACACGATGGAACTAAAAGTATACCTTCGACTACGCATCAGAATCAGACTCAGAGTCGGTGCTCCTGCATGCATGAGGACGAGTATTGTAAGTCCCGTAATACAAATCAACGTCCTCAACCACCTCTTTAAGGAGCTGCACCTGATTAGGGTGTAATCCTTTGCAATTTGTGAATCGGAGTTGGCGCAGAGAGGCACCATGTATGCTTCGCATTGCGATGATGCCGTGAAGGTCTTCAAGTTCATATTCCTTGAACCATATATCTTCGAGCTCTAGAACACGCAGTGATCGATACGCTATATCTGCGCTTTGCGTGCCTTCAATCTGAAGTACAGTGAATAATCCCCCAACCAAGTGGCTTTGCACATGAATTTTTTCAAGCTCTAGAAGACTAAGACTAGAAGAATGGCAGACCCAGCACGCCAGAAATGTTCTGGGAGGCTTATGGCTGACACAGAAATGCTGTGAAATTTGCCCTGTGTGACCATCCGACATATGTCAAAGAGGACAGGTGACTGTGATACGTTCCAGTTGAATTGAATCCAAATTGTATATCGTCGCAGCAATGTCCCCAGGAGTAGGAGGGTCTGTACCTCGTTGATTTGCTAAAATGGACAACAAAACCATGCAACGAATAGCTGGCACCCAGAGAACGAAAGGAGAGAGTATATTTTCCAGGACCCTTATACATGGCCGAAAATAGATCAGAAAAGCTTTGACAGCCTTGAATTTCTGTGAGATTTAGAGAGATTCGGGTATCGTCAGGAAGGACTAGACGTGCGAAGAGATACGCGGCAGTTTGGATGGTGACCTCCAACGTTATGCATTGTAACCGAACCAGCGGCACTCTGTCAAAGCAGAGTTTATTTTCCTCTGCAATGATGGACGGCAGTTCTTTGGCAAGTGTAAGCTGCTCCAAGTCAGGCATACGCCTCAGAGCTGGCAGGAGCTCCGATATAGAGGTGGATTCTACTCGTTCCACACATAAAGTTCGCAGGCCGCTGAAAATACACGATGTCGGGTTGAAGCGACAATTTATAAGCTTAAGGCGTCGAAGAAGGGGTGCTTGTCCTTGAAAGATGGCGTCTGATATGGTTCTGAGATTTCGGTGAGAGTCATTCCCGGCAACCGAGAACTTGAAACTTTGAAGTAACGGTGCGGGCTGCGATGATAAATAGTCCAAAACGCGATCGACGTCCAATGGGGATAGCGGCAGTCGGAGGACTTTGATTCGAGGCAACTGTGAGAGGTCGTGCCAAGTAGTACGTCACAGTGTTTAGGAAAACCAAAGGAGCTTTCTTCGACCTTTCAAGGTTAATAGTATAATACCTACCCAACGAGCACAATTCCAGCTGATAAATGCCCAAAGACTTGGGCACCCGAGAGCGACTTTGCGCCAGTGCCTGCAGATGTGTGTGACTATCAGACAGGCAGGATGTTTCTGATATTTCCTGGACGTCTTGTTTTCTACGATGTGCCCGAAGATAGTTGCAAGAATCTCGGGTGGAAAGTACGATATAGGGGCGAGGTTATTGCTGCGAGAGCGGAGGACACGCATTGACTCGGCCAGTGCTTCATTATCGATGTGTGGGAGAGACTGCTCGAGGAGAGTGGGTGTGACATCGTCGAGGGGAGATGATGGGACCATGGTTGACCTGTGGGGTGAATTTACATCAGTGAGTCAAGATGAGGCTTTCAGTCTCAGTACCTCTTGTTGTGACACGATTGAGTCACTACCGTGACATTCACTGTGAACAACTCCACCCGAAATTCACGATGCATTTTGACCTTAATTTTCCGGTCACTGCATCTGTACTGCCTGGCTCTTCTTCTCAATCCAAGAAGAACAAAGCCAAACAGCCCCAGTCGTCGTCCCCCATAGCTTTCACTCCTGCTCAACTCAAGGCGATCGAAGCTCGTTTGGATGTTCTAGAACATTGTCTGTTCGCTCCTTGTCATGTAAAGCCAGTGACCCGGTGCTGATAGCATGACAGTAGGATACAATGTGGTTGCGTTCAATCAAACCGTAAATAAGAAGATCGACCCAAAAACCCATGTCAACATCCTTGATGGGCTCCTGACACAGTTGAGGACGAGACCAGGGGTGATATTCTTGAAGCGACTTACAATTGTCCTTGATGACGACAGTGAGAAAGGTTTTGGCTTGGTGAGTATCTGCCTTCTGCAGTCATGACCTGTGTAACCCGTTTAATTGCAAGGCCAACGCGAACACCTCCCTCGTCGAGCCTTACGATCTGATTGCTCTCCTGCCAACGACTTCCGCAACGTTTTCCCTTGCTTGTCTCACGCACAGTCTTCCTTCGCCACTCACCGCGCACATTATTGCTCTTCCTTTGACGCTCCCTCGATTACCCTTTCACTTGAAGCACACACTGGTCAGAACTGCCATAAAGAACGGTGCAGTCTTTGAGATCAACTACGCAGGAGCCATTGGCCGGGAAAGTGATGGTCTATCAACTTTCGGCGCCAGTGATAGCGGGGTCGGTGCGAAACGAAACTGGTGGGCTGCTTCACGGGAAGTGGTGCGGGTAACCAAGGGCAAGGGTATCGTTGTGAGTGGGGGAGTTGCCTCAGAGGCAGACTACAGAGGACCCAAGGATGTCGCTAATTTGTAAGTCCATTGGCCCTTATCTATTTTGTTGTTCTCATCTATGCAGGATCACGCTACTGGACCTGGCTGAAAATCTGGCTCACGATGCATCCACTGTTGTACCCAAATCCCTCCTCTTGCGCGCACGTAAGTTACTTCAACATCATCATTGTCAGCAAAAGTACTGAGGCTCCGCTTCTTCGTTCTTTTGCAACCTGACAGAGGCACGCAAAACATATAGAGCCGTCCTGTCAGAACCTAGGTTGGTGATTCCAGAAGCCGCTGGGGTACCTCAGGCGACGCCTCCCGTTCAGCAAACCAAAGATGTAGAAAATTGGCGCGGTAGCGTAGACTTACCGCAAACATCGAACCCAACATTGACGTTACCCCATTCGGATGATCCTGCCTTCCGCGAGCCACTGGCCAGTAAGAAGCGGCCTTGTGACGAACTCGAATCTACGACGAACGGACATGTCACCACAAAAACAGGAGAAGTTGCTAATACCGAGGGCGAATCATCAAGAAAAAAGAAGAAGAAGCGTGGGCATAGAGAGAAAACTGGTGCAGTGTAGCGATTATCGCATCAATCATTCTTCGGTATTATCTGCTAGAACGTTCTTCATCATACTCATCCGTGTGATCCGCGGCCGTCCATTATATTTTCCTATCCGGGGGAGCGGGTCGTTTTAAAAGTATTGTACCACCTCTTTCGACACGCCATCCGTCAATGCAACTGCATCTTGAGCGGCGGTTACTTTACACGGTGGTCCATCGATTATTGGATGTAGTCCTTTCTCGTGAATCTACTGTCTAAGATTTTCCGACATGGGGTACTTCTGTCCATGTACCTTTGGTTGTATGCTAGTGCATTTCTCCGTCGATCTAAACGTGGCTTTGGCATGGACGAGGGTGTTGCGGCAGGGATTCGTAACATCACCGTTCCCGAGGAAACATCTTTGACAATAATTTAGTGTCATGCACGATCAATATTGTACCGCGAGACCCTGTCATTCATAGGCATCATACAGATCAACGTGCATGATCGCACACAAGTCGAACTTGAATATGAATGGCAGAGGGAGATATCTAGCGAACTGTATGGGCCAGCAATGGCTCACCCCACTTTCCATCCCACACAAAATGATCTTGAGACACAGCTACAGATGACGTTGTTGCATCTTGAGTACATCCTGAGTATAAATGACTGCTAAAAACACTAAGTTCTACAAGGTATTTGTACAAGAGGTATACATCATTCTAGTTACGCTGCACGCCGTTGAATAATACGATATCATTCACGAACCGGTTCCAGCGTTCTTCCCATTTAAGCGTGGCGAGTTCCTTTTCCTCGGTCGTAAGCATGGAGTACTGTAACCATACACTTTAGTTATTCACTGACAACGGAAGAGAAATAAAGAGATGCGCGCCTTAATACTGTCTCGTGCGATGTGCCCCAGCGTGAGCAGGCCAGTGACGTCGCTTGTTGCGAGGACCTGTCCATGGGCACGGATAAACGACAATGAGATGAGATGAAATGGAGCAAACCTGGAAAAAGTCAAAGCTCAAACCCATGTTCTGAAACATCGATGGATCATCTGAGCTCAGTGCAACCGGTACACCATGGTTGATCAAAATGGGGAGAGGGTGCATCGGCATCGATGCCGCCAGTCTCTACTCATGCAATCAGTTCAACTTACTCGGAAAAGGATATCAAGCAAGGATGCCAGCACACCAGAATCTCATTCGAAATCGGGCAGACCTCCAGGGCTATACCGCGTTCCCTGCACATCGCCATCAACTTCGGGTGCTTCACTAGGGAGAAACCGTGCCCAATGCGCTTCGTCCCCAAAAGCATTGCGTCGTAAAGATTTTCATCTGCCATGGACCCATCTCCGAGGGTTTCGCCTGCATGAAATATGAAAGGGATACGTTGGTGCTCCGGGAGTCCTTGGGTGGCTTGCAGCGCACTGAAGGAGAGAAGCTGTGGAAGGTAGTCTTTGAGTGGGCGGAGAACATTCTCGTCGCCGACAAGGTCAAAACCTTAGAGATCTCGTAATTGGTAGCCTTATAATGCGGAGGAACACAGGAAACATACCAGCAATAATACCGGGGAAGAGTTTCTTCATCTCTATGCAGTCGTTGAGGTACCACTCCAGCTCCTCAGGCTCGCAGAACCGGATGATCGAGTAAATAATCTGTTGTTTTATCGGCGTTGAAACTTGACTCGGAAGATGACAAGTACCTTCGCGCCAATGAATTCACCATCTCGTCCTTGTGCTCGTAGACTTTCACGGAATTCGGCAAGAACCTCCTGGAACGTGCCTAGCCACTCTTTGTGGGGAATATTTTCCTCGCCGTCGGGACCTATCATGAACCTGCCAATGATACGATAAAATGCAAGAAGTACGAGAGAGCAAGGCTTACTTGGGGCTGAAGTTGATACGCGCTTCTACATAAGATACACCATCTGCGATAGTCTCCTCGAGAAATTGCCGGATATATGCACGCCAGATTGGGGCGAAGTACACCAAGCCCTGCACACCTTGATAACAATCGCATTCACTGGCCTCAAAATATTGACACTTACTCCATTGAGTATTCCGGCGGCACGGAACTTGTCCCATATCTTTGCGGAGATTATGAACGTATACTTTTGCACAACTCGACACAGTTGCGCACCCTGATATTATCATTATGCGTGACATATGCATCGCTTGGATTGAGTGTCAGGCGGCTGGCGATCCAGCGGTCGAAGCCTTGAGTACCACCCAGGGCGGCATCAAACTGCTCACGCGCACGGCGAAGGGGGACCCACTCGTTTGGTTTGTAGGTTGGCAGACACAGTGAGATGCATTGGGGTACAAAACTGGGTGGAAGAGGACGAAATTCAATATCCACAGATTTGATGGAGGCAGGCGTGATCCGTGCTGAGGCGCGGATATGGATTGAAGGGTACTGTAAGGCGAGCGCCAGGAGGGTGCTGCCATTGACCGTAAGATCAAGATGAACGTGGAGCAGCGCGCCTTTTGGCATCTTTGCAATATGATACATCATTCGGCATCAATGCAAGGGGCGATGACACGGGGGTGAACAAACCTTGGTGATGATATTGAAGAGCTGGGTCTTAATGATGATGTCTTTACCTACGTAGCGCACTATTAGCTCAGTCTATGCCCTGAAAGCCTTGGTATACCCGTGAGGAATTCCATTCCTGGGAACGGATGGGGGACCTCGTCATGCTCTACCGCCCAAATCGACTTTGCCTCCTCCTGGCGTATGCGGCGCACGATCTCGTCGGCCCGTCGCGCAATTTCAGTGAAGCGTTCTACATTAACCGCATCAATACGAAGGGCTCTATCATCTGCGATGAGTTGAGCCCGTTCTCTGTGGTACTCGTCGAGGGAAGTCATCACAAGTGCGCAGTGCGCGCCGCTCGAATGATTTGAAATCGTATCAACGTCGGCTGCACAGCCTCACAGGCGTCGGCGTGACATGTGTGACATGAAAGAACTACGCTTGCGGCTTGAAGCTTGAAGGACGACTGCGACATACATTATATATAACGGTGCCTTGGTATTATTTGGCAGCTTTCTCAGTCCGGGGGATTAATATTATTACCTTTGGAAGCTCCCTCAGCCGGGCCTTACGCAAACGGCGCTCCTTTGGTCTGGACTCTGAAATACCTTCTGTCGACATGCTTTCCTGTGCCCCGATTCAGCATGTTGATACTTATGTAGTTCACGTGTATGAATTTTGAGGTCCATCAGTGGAAGGTGCCTAGCTGGAACGACGAGGGAGGACATTTGTAAGGAGTTATCAACTTATCTGTCCGTGGATTAATTTCCGATGCTTGAAAAGGGGGGTAGAGCCTTTTACCCTTGAATTTGGCATAGGACCAGAAGGAGTGTGTAGTCGCTGTCTGAACTCATGCAAAACATTGCTGTAGACCACGGTAACTAGTGTTAAAGTACCATAGGACTATTTACGAGTTGCCAACCTCTACCCCTGTGACTCCCACAGGTCCCGGGCAACTGAGCCCCGAGGTTCCTCAGGGGAAGAGAACTCTCAAATCAATCTTTCGAGCACTTCTTTGGAACCCCGAGAATATCCCAACGCCTCTCGGATTAAGTATGTCAACCTGAAGTTAATGGAAGACTTGAAGAGTGGGCTGCTGTTAGCATTTGACCCATTCCACCAAGAATTCGCATCCTCGTCACTGTCGGAACCATAGACCACGACAATCAAGTCAACATTAATCTTCGCGTAGACTCCGAAAAACTCCTGCACCTTCGTCCTCTGCGTGTCCACAGCTAGACTCCTGTCCACGTAAAACATCAATAGGTTGGGTTGGAAATCTATGCACCGTTTTGACCGTCCCACAGGCGGATAGGGTGCAGTTACGCGTTGGAACGCGTAGTATTGTTCGTGAATGACTGCCATGGTTTTAACCCAGGCGCCATTCGTGACGCCCGTTATGTTGTATACATTCATGGGTGCAGGGATAGCGGAGTCGCAAACAACTACATTTCGCGGGTGGTCCATTCCATGGTGGTTGCCAACATATCCGTGAACCCCTTTCACGCTCAGCAAGCGATGCCGCTCGATTAATTTACGGATGGCGAGATATGACTCCTTGCGACGCTCCCTGAGCCCCGTGCCGTCGTCTTCTTTGAGGATCACCGCGGTGACACATGCGTGACCAGCAAAAATCATCTTCTGGCCCGACAAAAAAATCTCGTTTTTCGTCCACCATTCTTCCATACTTGGTTCTTGGTTTTCCAAACCTGCAACGACAAGTACGATTGGCACATCCTTGACCACGGAGCGGACCAGATCGTAGTTGCGGCGGAGTGTCATCGCCTTTCTCCCGCCCATCACACAGTACATGAGGAGATGGATCCCACCTTCCTCCTTAAGTCTATGAAAGAGCTTCTTCAGAACTTCTTCAGCGGGAACTACCCCCTCAGAGTCCCCATCGAGACCTGTGACCTAGTTCAACGGCGCCTTCGCACCAAGAGCGACAGATGACACTAACCTGGGGTATCAAAAAGCTTCACCCTCAAAGTCTTGTCTACGGTCACAATGTCGTGGTCGTACGGAGTGGTGACAGGCGTACATCTCATGCCGTCTGGGGATATCCCCACTGGGTACCGGTCCCCAGTGATCAAATTGACGACCGAACTTTTACCAGCCCCCGTTGCTCCAAAAATGACAATATTGCATGTATCTATGCGATGCGAGGCTGCCCTGGCTCGAGTGGCACCATTCTGATTCAAGTGTGGAGGTTAACTTATGCTGAAAAAGAGGCGGACGGTACATACAGCAGGTAATCCTCTTGCAGTAGGCAACATTGTAAAGATGGTAGAGACAAGGTACAACAGACACAAAATCGGGGGTAGCGTTCTGACTTGTCGTACTAATGTCGATTCGTTAAAATAACTCCCATTGGGTCGAGGTGCCAGACATGGTAAATGCACGCGTTCGGCATGTTCTATGCACGAGGGGGGCACCGGGCTGGTACAATCATGCTGGGATCCCACGACGGAAAAGCATTGGTAACTAGAGCTGGCTCAGCTGTGAGGATTCGGCTGTGTACTCCAGGCTTATGAGACTATCAAGGGGGAACAATTTAGGAAGAGGTTCGTTGTTCTTGAGGAAGATGCGTCGCGGTCTAGACTCTACACAATCGCGGTATGGAATGGGGATCTGAAATTTGAATGAGTAGGATTGGAATCACGTGTGGGGACTCTGGGCTGAGGTAACACGTTCGAACTTCGAATCTGGCCAGATCTATGGACGGGGTTGAGTATTTTCATTCTTCCACGGTCTATTCTGTCCGCCTGCCATCATGTCACATCATGTCATCAGGATGAAATGAGTAAATTCGACATTCCTATCCTCGGCCCATTTAACTCACAAAGCACGCTTGAACAGATGTATTTCAGAAGCAGCGCCCCTTGTACATGTCTCCACATTCGATGATCCATCCGCACCTAAGAATTAAGCGCATTCTCCCACTAGACGAGGAAAGTCATCACAAGTCCATGCGTCCAGCTCACCTAGTCCCTGACATACTGCTGGTACTCTGCCCAAGGCTGCAACGGCGAAGGCTCCGCAAGATACCGAGGAGAATACATACAGGGAGATATCTGTTTGTTGTCGTAAGCTATGGCGTCATGGTAAAATCGCCGATGTTAACATTTTAAGGGCCCATGGATTCATAGGTCGAGACGACCGAAAGAGGAGTATGCTTATTACCCTTGGATTGGCATAAGCACTAGTAGTGCGTAGTCGCTATTTGAGATCATTTAAAATATCACCTTGGGTGACTACCAGTATGTGCGGTGCTGTAGTCTGTAGAGCTATTTACTAGTTCCCGACCTGCGCCGGTTCCGGCCGCGAGACTCCCCAGGGCGAGATAACTCTGAAATCAACTCTTGGAGTGCTTCTTGAGAAGCCTCAGGATATCCCGACGCATCTCGGGGTAAGCATGTCAACCTGAAGGTAATAGAAGGTTCAAAGAGTGGGCCCCTGTCGATACTTAACTTATTCCACCAATAATTTGCGTCTTCATCACTATCGGAACCATAAACCACGACAACCAAATCAACATTAAACTTCTTCGCGTAGAGTTTGCAAAATTCCTGAGCCTTCTCCTTCTGCGAGTCGGCGGGTAGATTTCTGTCCGCGTAAAATATCAACAGATGAGGTTTGAAACCAATGCCCCGCTTGGACCGTGCTTCGGGAGGATAGGGTGCAGTTACGCGTTGGAACATGAAATACTGTCCGCGAATCTCCACCGTGAATCTGATGCATGCGTCACTCGTGACGCCCGCTACGTTGTACACACTCATGGGTGCAGGGATAGCAGAGTCGCAGACGATTACATTTCGTGGGTGGTCCATTGCATGGTAGTCGCCAATATATCCGTGAACCCCTTTCCCGCTTGGCAAGCGACGCTGTTCGATCAGCCTACAGACGGCGAGATATGACTCTTTGCGGCGCTCCTTGAGCTTCGTGCTGTCGTCATCTCTCAGGGTCACCGCGGTGATACATGCGTGGCCGGTGAATGTCATCTGCTGGTCCGACAAAAATTTCTCGTTTCTTGTCCACCATTCTTCCATATCTGGGTCTTGGTTTTCCAAACCTGTAACGACGAGGACGACTGGCACATCCTTCATTTTGGGTTGGAAGAGATCGTAGCTGCGGCGGAGTGTGGTCGCCTTTCTGATGCATCGCACACAGTATATGAGGAGATGGATTCCATCTTGCTCCTTAAGTTCGCGAAAAAGCTTCTTCAAAATTCTTTCAGCTTCTTCGGCGGGTACTGTACCCACAGAGCCTTCACCAAGACCTGCGATCTAGTTCAGGGGCATCCCCCACAGAGAGCGACAGAGAACACTGACCTGGGGTATCGAAAAGCTTCACCCCCAAACTGTTGTTCCCGATCGGGATGTCAGCATCGTGCACGGTAGTTACAGCTGTACGTCCCGTTGCGTCGGGGGATATCTCGACTGACTTCCGATCCCTAGTGATCAAATTAACGAGTGAGCTTTTACCAGCCCCCGTTTCTCCAAAAATAACGACATTGCATGTGTCTGTGCGATGTGAAGCTTTCCTGACTGGAGTGGCAGCATTCTGGTTAGGCGTGGAGGTTAAATGTATGCTGAGAAAACGCCAGACGGTACATACGGCAGGTAAGCCCCCTTCAGCAGACGACGACATTGCAAAGATAGTAGAGACAAGGTACAAAAGACAAACCATCAAAGGTGCATCTTGGCTTGCCGCCTAATATATCCTTGGACCCCAAATTCGATACAACAAGTCCTTGAAGTGCCAGATATGGCAAACGCATGCGTCCAGCATGTTCATTGTTCCAAGGGCATTGGGCACTTGATACAACCATGCTGTGATGGCCGGAGCTGGCTCAGCTGCAGCGGTGAGGATTCGGCTGTGTACTCCAGGCCCGTGAGACTATGGAGGG
>MU837198.1:44956-59475 GCA_029603245.1 Rhizopogon salebrosus TDB-379
TTGACGAAGGTAAACCCCGCTGGAGCAGCGTTTGAATCCACGAACCATTTCGAGTCGATTAACTTGTTGTCAGTGTCTTTGTTGCCTTGCAGTATAGTCTCGAAGCTGGTGAGGTGTGCAGAGTCTCAGAGTTACTGAGCGATTGCCTCTTAGTGTAGGGCCTTGAGTTCTTTTGGCGCGGCAGGTAGATCTAACACAGTATGGCGCGCACTGGGAAGGGTAGACCACCATTAGAGACAGTACTGTACGGTTTGCTGGGTCGTTGGAACATCGAGTACTGCGAGAAGCATTGCAATTGGTGCTGCGGAGTTCAGTGGGGCTGTCGAGAATAGGTGATTGAGTCAAACATTGCAAGGCATGCAATTTCGGGCTTCTCCGGCAGAGACCTGATCACCAATCAGGTTGTGGAGGATCGAAGTGAAACGTATGTGATAATTTGTGCAGTGCGGAGTAATATATCGCTTTCTTGCGTACTACACCTAGTGCTGTGATATTAAATGAAATGGAGCAACAAGCCTGAAGAGCGCCGAAGATCAGTTCATGACGAGCGCAAGCAGGGCCTTTTCGAGGTCGCCCCCGCTTTCCAAGAGCGCCTTCTCCGCATGTGATCTAGGGATGCTCAGTTCATTCACCTGAAGAAATCCAGCAGATGCTATAAGTCACGCCCTAGGTGCATATCATGGCACGCACGATGAGATCAACGTCCTCTCGCTTCACTGTAGATGCGGCTGCGTCCTTGGACTTCGTAGGTCTGAGCGTCAAGACTTGGCGCAAGCTCTCTTCAAGCTTGGTCTTGGAGTATTGGTAGCCGTCGTGGAACTAGAGTATTGTGTGAGCTTGGGTTATTGAGAGCGAAGGTAATTACTGACAGTCGCGAGGACTTCTGACTCTCCCCGCCCGTTGTGTAGAAGGTTCATGGCTGCTCTGAAGAAGGGGACCGGCAGATGCCGACACGCGTTACTCAATAATTCTATGTCCATCGAATTGGAATGGCAAAAGCTGAACTCATCACTGGCTACCACCCTCGTCGACATCCTCAACCGCCAACTCACGACAACCCAAAGACCCTCTTTCATCGGCCCTGTCGAGATCTCCTCTTTTGACTTTGGTACCGTCCCGCCGGATGTCGAGCTTGTCGACCTTCGTGATATATACCGCGACTTCCTCGAAGATTCTGATCCCGGTTCTGACTCTGAGGCAGACCATGAGAACGTGAAGGTGACAGAGGGTGCGGCGGAAGATGAAGATGGGTTTGAGTGGGTGTCCAGGAAGGCGGCGCGTCGGGGACTCGCGGATGATGGTCCAGCGTACCATCATCTGCCACCTCATATACGCTATGGGCACAGTCCATCCGTAGATATGTTTACGTCTACACCGGCATTGCATACAGGGACGCCGAGAGACATGTGGAGCGGAGGCGCTATGCATATGAGCACGCCTAGTTTGGGAGACTTTAGGCCGATGGCGGGCATGGGTGCTACACCGTCGATGATGGGTCATCGTAGTCCATTCCCGCTATCACCTGAGCGGCGCTCTGTGTCTGATTCTGCTTCACAGATGCCACGCACATCTATGACACCGGATCAATCCTCGCCTTCCCCGCCCGATCCCCCGTCTTCACACTCACACTCAGACCCAGCACCAGCACCCGTCCCTTCGCCCGACAGTTCAGATCTTCAACTCCATCTCTACCTCAACTGGCACTCCAACCTCCGACTGACACTCACTACATCCTTACTGATAAATTACCCCTCCCCATCATTCATGTCACTCCCAATCAAGCTCTCCGTGGCGGGACTAGTGTTCACGGGAGAAGTGGCTGTCGCGTACGAAGGTTCGCGTGGCCGCGTGCACTTGTGCGTGCTTGACGACTTGGATCCCTACGGGCCAGCGTGCAGACGCCCAAGAAGCCAGATCAGCACGCCTCCTGATATCGACGACGACAGCGGAAAGCGTGATGGAAAACCTCTGCCAGTTGGCCAGCGCCTCCTCCCGTCTATATTGATCGAGAGCGAGATTGGCCAGGCGGATAAACATGTACTTAAGAACGTGACCCGCGTTGAGAGGTTCATCCAAGATGTTATACGGAAGACGGTCGAGGAGGAACTTGTGTTTCCGAATTTTCATACTTTGATAATCGGCGATCAAGGACGCTCGTGAAAATGATATGAAACGCGGATAGATATGTATGTAAAGTAGTATACAACAGTAGTGTAATCGTACATGCTATAGCAATGATTTGCTCATGTATGGACCATCGAGCTCGTACCCAAGTTTGCGGTAATAATCTCGAGTACCAACACCTGCGGAGAATGTGTTGAATGTAAGCTTTCCTTCAATTACGGGAAAAGTCGTACCTGATATGACGGCAAGCTTCACGCTCCCATGTTCTTCCCGTGCTATTCGTTCCGCCTCTTCCATAAGTAGCGTCCCAAATCCCTGGTGTTGAAATTTTGTCGGGTCGCGCCCGTGTACTGGCACCGCGGTGCCATACACATGGAGCTCGCGGACGATACTCGACCCACCCTCTGCGCCTTCTTTTCGCACAAGCTCGGGACGGAAGGTGCCCTCCTCGGAGCACTTCCGTAGACGAAGCAATCCAATCAGAATGTCTTGCTCCGGATCCTCATACGAAAGGAAAGTCTCCCACCCGCCGTTGGCTGCATAATCTCGTCGAAGGAGCTCGACAGACTCTGGGCGCACTTTGTGGTGTATTTCATGTATCTGTACGATCGTCAGTATGTGGAACGAATATGTCACGATGTCGCACGCACGCCAACTTCGCGGTACCGCACATCCCTGCACTCGGCGCCGAAATCCTTCATGCGATTCAGGGCCAACTCTCGTAGATTTCCAGAATTTTCACAGCCGCTTGTTACTAACGGCAACGGTATATCTCTGTGATAAACAGCTATGTTAGCATCCCACCATTTCACGACTTCACAAGACCGACCTTTGCACGCGATACACCCTCGTCCAAGGAGGTACAAGTGCCAATATCCGAGCGACAACATCCACCAAGACATTAGGCGTGTAATTTTTGTACTTGCCCGTCCGCCAAAGTTCATATAAGCCCGTCCCTCGAATGACCAACGTAGGATATATTTTCAACCCATCACTCCTAAATGCGGGGTTCTCAAAATATTCCTTGAACTGCTCAAGGTCACGTTCCAACCCCACATTTGGGAGATCAGGCATCATGTGAGCGACAACTTTGAAGCCTGCGTCCTTGGCCATGTGGAAGGACTCGGAGACGGCACGCACGGTGTGTCCACGATTTGTGTCTCGGGCAACGTCCTCATATACAGATTGGACACCGATTTCGAGACGCGTGCATCCGTAGCGGAGCATCTGTGATAGATGGGGCCGCAGGCAATAGTCTGGTCGTGTTTCTATAGTTATCCCGATCGCCTTCGACTTGCTCTGTTCCGAATATCTGAAAGATGGGATGAATATCCTACTGGTTCGCGACCAAAACAGGGTGATGATAGTTACCGTACTGCTTCATCGACATCGGTGCCCGTGAAGCCCGATAGGGCGTTATGTAGCTGTGCGACGAATTTTGCGCGGTGGTCTTCTGGCATGCTCATGAAAGTTCCGCCCATGATGATGAACTCCACCTTGTCAACGCTGTGACCAAGGGCTTTTAGTTGCTCAACGCGACCTCGTGTCTGCTCGTACGGGTCATAGCGTGCACGGATGGCACGCATGCTTGTCGGCTCATAACCAGTATAACTTTGCGTGCTATAGTCGAAATCAGAGTCTGGCCCGCCTGGGCAGTACCTGTCGCAGGAATGAGAAGTGCAAGATGTGAAGGTGATTGGAACATACACGCATATGTTCCCTGTCATGGCGATGTGAGGGCATCGATGTGGTTTGCACATTACTGCCACTACAGCAATCTATCAGAAAACGTAAGATCTGGCTAGTCTTCTGTGAGTTAAAGGCAAACTACGTACCCCACTGGCAGTTCTTATAGGCCTTGCACGGAGCTTCGGCAAAAGGGCCTTTTTATACTCGTCCGGTATAGCGTTGATGATATCCACAAGCCTCGGCACGCCTCCAAAGCCATATTTCTTAGAGATCTTTGCTCGGAGTTCATTCAAGGAGACTGTTTGGTTGGAGTCATGTGCTTTTATAAGTTCTGTGGCTATTCCAGAGGTTACGCGAAGGAGGATCTCAGCCTGGGATGGGCCTTGCTGAGATCGTGAGCTGCATTGAGCAGAACGAGATTTATGACAGAATCACCTTCGGTTTTTGATCCTTGGACCATTTTAAAACGAGTGACTTGCCTATCAGAAGTGACGCACGTCCGTTCCTTGCTTTGGATTTTCTTTGTCGTCGTGCAGTCCGATCTCGAAGGAAGTTTGATGAGTTCTGGAATCTGAATTGTTCAAGCAATTGCCTCAGTCACGAAGTTGTCACGTGACACGCACTATCCCCTGAGCCCTCTCCTCCTCCCCCCCCGCGCGCGCCTATCCGAGCAGAAGAGTTCAATATCTGGGAGAAGGAACATGTACGTCGCTAATGCCCTTTTATGACTGGGCATCCCGAGAGCACTGCGTTGACCAACAACCTGCCATGAATTTGACGAGCGCTTTCTTCGGACTGTCCAAGCAAGACCGGGATCTGTTTTGACATCTCATGGTAGACGCACCATCATAGCAGCTAGCAGCCGAGGTCACGTCACGTTGCGGCTCTAGTCGGTTAGCACAGTCTCACCATGGCCAAACCAACTTCTACTCTCGAAATTGCTTAACTGGCCAGTCGTTGAGCAGAACAATGCTCCATTGCTCACTCTCGTTCAATTACGAACTCTCCTTTCCAGGTGTTTCTCTCTCACTTATAGTTGTACGAACGTCAGAATTACTTCGGACCGCTCCCAGTGCAGTTATTTCCTAGTGGAGCCGATACCGGGATATGGTAAGTATCTAAATATGCGTGTCGCGAGTGAGATTCTTATGAACTTTCAAATACACATGGACTATTTTAGTCACTGAGGGAATATATCTAGCTGCTCTAGATCTTGGGGTGAGGCTGCATACGCCGAGGACACTAACTCTGCCGCACCGCTACCACGCGCTAAAATTTAACCATCATATGACCGAGGTCAGGATTAGTCCAATCAGGTCATTGTACAATATTCGTGCTCAACTCATCTGATACATAAGTGGCCTCACCTCAGTGGCCAAACCAAATCTTGCCTTAGAAATTGAACTTGCAGGTCGGTATGTACTACGATTGCCAGAGTGCGTGGTCATGTGGCACTGGTTGGTTGATGAGAGTTGTGCAATGTCTTGAATGGCAGTGTAAGTATTCGCAACGGGGACGGATCAGGCTGGGTTTACCTCTATCTGACCATTATTACTACTTCGCCTCTGAGGAGACTCGGATATGCGTTTAAGTATGTTACAATTTCAAGCTTTCTTCAAGCTTAAGCAGCGCTCTCATTGGTGGAGAGGCACTTAGGCGACACTACGCGCTCGGTTACATACAGACACCGCTCAATGAGCATGTCGATGAACAGTTTGGACTTGCAGATCAGTGGGAAGCGCTTGCCTCTACCTGAATACGATGAGCTCGTGGGCAACCGGGAACGATGTAATACGCATTTTGCCGGTAGGATGTAAAATGGTATTCAATTGAATAAGTGCATCATGTACGGCAGTGTAGACTTATGTCAAGTCAGATGAGATTCACCACAACAGAAAAGCCGGTCAGATGAAATCGAACAGAGTAAAACCTCGGCAATTCTGTTCGCAACATTGTTATACAAGACCACGTACATCATACTACTAGCACAATCATTTCGTACAATGTGACCAACTATTTCTACTCGCCGGCATTGTAAGTCTCATCTGGAACGACAAAGAAAGACCTTGTCTTGTCGGTGCACGGGTTATACACGAAGCACACTTGAGACTTGTTTCGACCCCAGGTGTCCTGCTCAACGACCGCAAAGAAATCGTTATTCCCGATGTCCCCATCATTTGTGATGCGGACCTTGATAGTATCGCAGCCGGTGTTGTTCACAATTTTTATCTCGCCCATATTCACTGTTCGTGTGTTCAGAATGATCATATGAACTGGTTTAAAACACGCACCTTGGAGTGTAGCAGAAATATTTCTTTGAAGAGAGACTTCAACGCAAAGGTAAAGCTATATGGAGAGTGTGTCAGAGAAGTGAGAACGTCGCTCTGGATCACATACTCACTCAGAGGAATTGAAGAACTGATAGGGAACTGCATCCAAGACATCGCATATTTATATGCATGAAGGATGTGTTCTAAGCTCAGATCCAAACGCTCGTTGAAACATTCATCGAAGACATGCGAAGCAACCAAGCCAGATTTCTGTGGACCGGGTAGGTGATGGTAATACAATAACATCTGATGGGGTTAAGAAACGAATAGAATCACCTTTGACAATTCCTAGAATTGCTTGTGGTGATAGGGGCGATATCGAGATAATCTGAACACATAAACAGCCTCCGGAATTATGCTGGCACCGGAGATCGACTGTCGATGAGCCAATTCAATGTTTGATGAAATCGAGATTGAGTATTAATTCAATTCTTACGGATGTCATGGGGATTTTGCGAAGGCATTGTAAGCTCAACTGTTGTGTGCTGTAAAGTTGAGACAACTTGGGCAACCGAGCCGACTCTCTGCTACCGGGCAAGTCATAGTAAAAACGAAACGATTCAATTCACTGAAACCGTCGCACCTATCCTATCCCTTGTGGAAATAGGGGCGATATCGAGGGATCAGAATAATCAACATAAAGGAAGGTGCAATTCAATTCTTACGGGATGTTGTGGAGATTTGGCGGGGTCGTGTACTTACTTGATAAATTGACGTTGACGGACTCATCCTGGTGGCCCGCCGGGGAAGTGACAAGTCATCATTGACCAAAATAATAGTTCATGCATTATGAGCCGCCGAAAGGACGTGAAAATTGGCCTTCGACTGTGTTAGAACATTTTTGACATCCTGGAATCTGCCGCATCTGAGCTTGCGCCAGTGTGCCAGGTTCCTGTGACGTTTTATTCCTCATGTCTCCGCTTCGATGGTTGGCACAGGTACGCACTTTTACTCTTATCATGTTCTCCGTCATCTCGCCAACTTTAACCCTTCATCAGGGCATGCTCAAATAAGTGACCCCTGTGAAATTTCCTCAGAAACTGATCGAATGGATATCGATGCCCCGGAGATTGTATGTGCACGTTTCGCTCCTGGCATATCATACTTACTTCACCGTGACAGCATCTATCTATTTTATGGTTCTCGTGGCCGGTGTGGGCTCATCCACAAGGGTAAATGCCGCTGAACCATTTCGAGGCGATTACTTTGCTGTCAGTTGTCTTTGTCGCCGTGCAGTCCGATCTCGAAGAAAGCTGGTAGGGTGTGCAGAGCCTCTGAGTCACTGAGTAATTGCCTAAGGAGATCATCCTGACATGCCTTAGTAGATTATTTTTCCGGCTGAGAACAAGCCACTCACAGGGACTTGAACGTACGCAAATCCTCTGACCTGTCATACCGGGATGGCGGAAGAAATAGTACAGTCATTCCTATCCAAGTCTTTGAATACTATGGTGACGACTTTCCGTTCCCGCAGTGGTTGTCTTCCCCGACAAATGACGTATGTTACGTCGGGAAGATCACTTCGCCTTGAATCAGGGTGTCGTGTTGAAGAGGATGGAAAGGTGTTGTGACATGGCATGGGCGGTAGCAGTATCACAAGATGGAAATTGATAACATGGAATCATTTCAACGAAAAGCTCGTCATGAGGCCAAGCCACTCCGAAAGCTGAATTTTCTCCTGATGTGGCGGGGTGTTGGCGATTGTGGTTCCCGGATACGCTCGGAAATGGGGAGACATCATGGCAGCTGCCACTGGTGAAAGGAAATCCAATCAAACGCAGTGCTGGAGTTCACTCGGGTTTCTCATGTGCACACACCTGAATCACTGACTGGGTTGCATCCAAGGGCATTCTAGATCTGCCAATCCGTCGCTGCTTCACCCAGCGCTATCGATAATAGGTCCAATTAAGCATTACCACCGGAAGACAGTCATATTTGGACCTTGAACGGCCAGTCAGCCTTAAGTTACATAATGCATTACATAATGAAGTTCTTTCGAATCATCGCAACTTCAAGCCTACACTGGCACCAACAGTACTAGAATGAGGGCCGTTGTTCAACGCGTTGCATCGGCATCTGTGTCAGG
This sequence comes from Rhizopogon salebrosus TDB-379, assembly GCA_029603245.1. Classification (NCBI taxonomy): domain Eukaryota; kingdom Fungi; phylum Basidiomycota; class Agaricomycetes; order Boletales; family Rhizopogonaceae; genus Rhizopogon; species Rhizopogon salebrosus. The sequence continues at coordinate 53,186 of MU837198.1, forward strand.
TATTCCTATTAGTAAGACCAACTTTGGCTTGAACCGAGCTAACACACCACAGTCGATGGGAAAGTGATTTCGAGCATATCCCGAGGACTGATGGTCCTAGTCGGAATCGGTACAGGTACGATATCGTCTTGCTCATTCTGTGCAGACAATGATCACAACCACCCAGGATAGATGACACTCTTGTGGATGTCGAAACTTTGTCAAACAAAATGCAAGGACATACAGGCCCTCAGTTATTACCCTCGCTGACCTAGTAGTTCTCAAACAGACTCAACATCCGCGTCTTCGATGCCGATGATGCGATGTGGAAATCAAGTGTCAAGGATATCTCGGGCGAGGTTCTCTGTGTCTCCCAGTTTACACTGATGGCGAACACCACCAAGGGGAACAAGCCAGACTTTCATCGCGCAATGGTGCGGCAAGTCTTCTTCTACACTTGCGACAGCAAGTACACTGATTATCCGCAGTCCACGAATTCCTCCAGAGATCTGTATGCAACGTTCCTCGGGAAGATGCGTCAGTTCTATGTGCCAGATCGAATACAAGGTCAGCTCCGTCCTGATTACATGTATTTTACCATGGTTGTCATGTACTTCTCTAGACGGGCAATTCGGCGCCATGATGAATGTTTCGTTGACAAACGAGGTATGGTAGCATATTGGACTTTTGAGTTCAGAGTGATGATGCATACTAGGGACCTGTTACTCTGACGTTGGATACCCGAAAATTCGAGTATGTCGCAGTTCCAGGAAGATCGAGCAGAAAGGGGAGCGAGAACAGCAATGGCAACAAAGATAAGAACCGAAGTATGGATGGTGTTCCCTCGAGACCAGCAGGCAGTGATACTCCAGGCCCGACTCGGAGTGACGTAGAAGTTTCGTAGTGAGCTATTGCATTATCCTATCAACGTCTTTGGACACAGCTATTGTTTTGTGCATATACAAGAAGGGAACAAAATATGAATGGTGGTTTCGCAACATTCGACCAGAGGTAAGGTGAGTTGAGTTGCAGCATCGAGATACAATAACCGGACAGTCCTTCGGAAAAGACTGTAATGACATGCATTCTCTACAATGTGTTGTTGACGGGACCCATGATAATTTTGGTGTGTTACCTGACTCTCTCTCCACTGCGTAACGACGTAGTCCCTGGGTTTCCTCGCGCGATTTTTGACGAACGACAACGTCATGTCAAGCTTTTCTACACGTGAGTTCAAGTGTCAGGGACAGGCGATCTATCTACTGAAGATGAAAGTCAGGCCAAATCATGCTTAAACAGAAATCACCGATCTTCCCAGTTCCCCCATACTCTCTGATTATCGCTTGATCGGTACGCGTCTCTTACAGCTCATGAAGCACTGCTCCAGCGGAGTTCAAGGGCCCAGATCAACCACCAGAACTCTAAAATTTGAATTTCACCATAGTGGCGTTGAGAAGAAGAGATGGGCCCGGGACGAAAGGTGTATATCCATTCGATCAGTGTTCAATTTTTAACGGAATGTCACGGAGATTTCGAGGGCGTTGCTCTGCGAGGAGATAAAGCTGACGCGAAGTTGGAGAGATGACGGGAACGGGGACATGTTAAGAGTAAAAGTGCATATCATGTGCAACCATTACAATGGAGAATCGAGGAACGAAATCTGAGAGGACCTTGGCATGGTGCAAGCCCTTAGCCCTTATTACTCATCCTTTCCGTGATTAGGATTAGGTCTCTTCTTCAAGGAGTTCAACTCAAACGGGCTTGAACTAACCGACACTCCTATCCAATTCATATCCAAGCAGGTGGTGCCAACTGAATGTATAGTATCATGTAAACAGGTGCGTACTATTATACGTATCTTCCCAACTTCCTCGCATCGTCATCCTGATCTTCTCAATTTTGTATTATACAACCTTCGCGAAATCTTCACGACATTCCGTAAGAACTGATATGTGCTCAACTTCGCCAAACCAATGGACTCTGTATTCATTGTTCGGATCCCCTCCATATCGCCCCTATTGCCACAACGGAAATTCCAGGAGTGTCACAGATGCGGCGGTTCATTGGATCCATTCATTCCTTAACTCCATCAGATGTTATTGTATTACACTTGTCCGGTTCACAGAGAGCCGGCGCGGTTGCTTCGCATGCCCTCGAGGAATATTTCAGTCAGCGTCTGGATCTGAGCTCAGAACACATTTTTTATACATATAAATATGCCATGTTTCGAAAGTAGTTCCCTATCACTTTTTCAATTGACCTGAGTGAGTCCCGCAGCGATCCAGAGCGACATTCTCACTTCTCTGACGCACTCTCCATATAGCTTTACCTCTACGTGGAAGTCTCGCTTCAAAGAAATATTTCTGCTACACTCCAAGGTGCGCGTTTCAAACCAATTCATACAATCATTCTGAACACACGAACAGTGAATATGCCGCCTATCACAATTGTGAACAACACCGGCTGCAGTCTTATCAATGTCCGCATCACAAATGATGGGGACATCGGAAATAACGATTTCTTTGAGGTCGTTGGCCAGGACATCTGGGGTCGAAACAAGCCTCAAGTGTGCGTCGTGTATAACCCATGCACCGACAAGACAAGGACTTTCTTTGTCCTTCCAGATGGGGTTTACAATGCCGGCGAGTAGAAGTAGTTGGTCACATTGTAACGAGATGTTTGTGCTAGTAGTATGATGTATGTCCTGTATAACAATGTTGTGAAGAGAATCGCCGAGGTTATGCTTTGTTCGATTTTATCTGACCGGCTTTTCTGTTGTAGTGAATCTCGTCTGACTTGACATAAGTCTACACTGCCGTACTACACATTGCACTTATTCAATTTTGAATCTTACCCGCAAAATGTGTACTACGTTGTTTACGGTTACCACCTAGGTCTCCTCAGAGGCAATTTAGTACAATAATATTAGATGGGGGAAAAACCAGCTTAATCCGTCCCGGTGACACGCATTTGCGAATACTTACGCTGCCATTCAAGACATTGCCCAAGTCTCACCAATCCACTGCTACCTTTGCACTCTGACAATCATGAAATAGTACACAGGTTCAGTTTCTGGCGCGCGCGCGCCGTAGGAACGGGAAAGAAAAACGAAAATGAACGCCCCCAAGATACATCGTCAGTATATGCAGCCTGAGCCGAAGATCTAGAGCAGGACAAATGTCAGTTATTATCATGGTCAGAAGTCCTATCAAATGGAAGGTTTCTTTGTAAGGTAGGGCTCGTGCTGCGTCATGCAGGATCATGTGGCGCCATGTGACGCCGTGTGACGCCGTGTGATTCAGTGTGACCTTATGCCAACAAATGCAAGTTACTATCGATCTCGATTCTGTATGATAAATGTGTCTACAAACCAACCGTGAGATGGATAGGGTAGTAGTTAGACTAGATTATATCATGATTAGTGTTGAAATGAACAGATATGTCTCATCGTCTCCCTACGAAGTTCCTTACAGCATATCTCCAAGGTTCTTGAGGCAATGGTAGTTTGACGAGCGGAGTGAAGGATCCACCATTTTCGTAGTGTTACCCCTGACTTGTCACGCACAACAAATTACTAGGTCATAACACGTATTTTTCTAATGACACTCGGAATTCTCTTTTTTTTTTTTAAAAAAAAATCCAGCCGCATAGGGTTGTTCAAAATAGAAAAACGAGAAACACTATGCGATTTGTTTTGCCAAAAAGTAAATTTTGCAACCGCCATTAGCTATACACTCAAGAGTCACGCAAAAGTCACCTTTGGTCAGGTGACATTAGTTGATCCTAACATCCCATCTGTATGGATGCCTTTAGTGAGCTTGTGCATGAGCGGATGGCCTATGATTTGTTGCGCTGATGTGGAAAAAAAACAGACTCAACAGCGTACGAATTACATACCAAACGCTTGCCTTGACATCATTCATGCAATAGACTTTAGCTGGAAGTATGCAGAACTCGCCTCCAGGATTATGCTGGCACCGGAGATCGACCGTCGATGAACCGCATCTGTGACATTGGATAACTATTCGTAGGTTGAAATAATGCGGAATAGAATAAGATAGTCCTGGAATTTTCCTTGTGGCAATAGGGGCAATATGGAGGGGATCCGAACAATGAACACAGAGTCCATTGAGTTTGGCGACATATCAATTCTTACGGAATGTTGCGGAGATTTCGCGAAGGTTGTGTAATATAGTGTTGAGGGGATCAGGACCCGAGGAAGTAGGGAAGACACATGATAGTCGACACACCCAAAATTTCGCGAGGAATGTAGCTTGCAATCCGATCGAACCCCGCTCGGCGACGCTCAGCTGTATGCCATACGGCGGGAAAACGTCGTGGAAGCACTCTGCAGCGCGATCGCGCTGCTGAAAAGCATTCAGAAGCTCAAGGAGACCACGTCATTGAGCGCTCTACCCTCCCCCATCATTGCAAAAAAAATTCCTGTCTGCACAGAATGAGCAAGACGATATCATGCCTGTACCGATTCTGACTAGGACCATCAGTCCTCGGGATATGCTCGAAATCTCTTTCCCATCGACTGTGGTGCAATGACAGTGTGTTAGCTCGGTTCAAGCCAGGGTTGGTTTTACTAATAGGGGTACCTGATACAGATGCCGATGCAACGCGTTGGTCAGTTAATGGCCCTCATCTACTGTTCCAGTTGGTGTGGAGTGCTGACTTGAAAGAACTTCCATTGATAGCGCTGGGTGAGACAGCGACGGATGTGCAGATCTAGAATGCAACCTAGTCAGTGATGCAGGTGTGTGCACATGAGCCTAAGCCTGAGCGAATTCCAGCACTACAATCGATCAGATTTGCTTTCACTGGCAGCTGCCATGGTGTCTCCCCATTTCCGAGCGTGTTCGAGGAACCAACTATTCACTGCTCAGACAGATTGCACGGCGACAACGACAACTCGTCGCACCTATCTTATTCGGAGAATTCCCCTTGTGGCAATAGGGGTGATATTGAAGCGATCCGAATAATCAACCATAAAGCAAGGTGTATTGAAAGGAATGAGTCTTCGTATACCGAGAAGTAACTAGAGTATGTACCAATGGAAAATTGTCTAAGTAACGAGCGTGATTAAGTAAGCTATAGAGTCACGTGTCCGTCAGTCTTATCGTCGTTTGTCAATCTCCAACAAGGTGCAATTCAATTCTTACAGGATGTTGTGGAGAGGGTCATGTACTTACTTGAATGAATTGGCATTGACGGATTCATCCTGGTAGCCCACCGGGGAAGTGACACATCATCATTAGCCAAAATAATAGTTCATGTATTACGAACCAGGGGTAGCTAAAAGACGTGAAGTTCGTCCTTCGACTGTATTGGAACATTTTTGACGTCCTGGAATCTGTCACATCTGGGCTTGCACCACTGTACTAGGTTCCTGTGACTTTTATTCCTCATGTCTCCGCTTTAATGGTAGGCACATGTACGCACTTTTACGCTTATCGTGTTCCTATTCCCATCATCTCGCCAACTGTGTCAACTATATTCCCTCACCAGGTCATACTCAAATAAATGACCTCCATGGAATCTTCTCAGAAACTGATCGAATGGATATCGATCCCCCGGAGGCTGTACGTGCACGCTCCGTCTCTGGCATATCGTACATACCATGACCGTGACTTTACGGCGACAGCACCTATCAATTTTATGGTTCTGGATCATGGCCGGTCTGGGCTCATCCACAAGGGTAAACCCCGCTGAAGATCCATGAACCATGTCGACTCGGAGGCGGTTACTTTGTTTCCATGGAATGGAATCGTTTCGTTTCTCGCCAGGTCAAGTTGTGTTGCTGGGTCGGTTCGGTTGCCCGAGTTGTCCCCACAACTTTACAGCACGCAACCTTCGCGAATTCTCCACGACATCCGTAAGAATTGAATCGACACTCAATTTCATCAAACATTAGAGACGTTCACAGTAGCGTTTTCCGGTCGGTTTTCGTCGTCGTCGTCGTTTCTGTTTTCAGGTTCCTGTGGAAAACTGATCAGAGTTGAAAACTGTTTTTGGCTGTTTTCAGCATCGAAACAGAAATGAAAACAACGACGAAACCGACTGGAAAACGCTACAGTGAATGTCCCTATTGAAATGACTCATCAACGGTAGATCTCCGGTGCCAGCATAATCCCGGAGGCTGTTTATTCACCTTTATGTATGTTCGTTGTTCAGATTATCTCGATATTGCCCCTATCACCACAAGGAATTCTAAGAATTGTCATAGGTGATTCTTAACTCCATCAGATGTTATTGCATTACACTTTTGTCCAGTTCACAGAGAGCCGGCGCGGTCGCTTCGCACG